>JAUTBZ010173765.1:0-10157 GCA_032361785.1 Lepetodrilus galriftensis | reverse complement strand
ACACCATCTCTCTCTCGCGCTCTCTCTCTCTCTCTCTCTCTCTCTCTCTCTCTCTCTCTCTCTCTCTCTCTCTTTTTCCTTGTCACTAACTTGTCTAGGAACGTAAGGAAGACCAAAATATTTTACTTTCCCAGATTTTCAATCACTATCTTTTCAGCTGTTTTCCTGAAGATGTCACTTGGTACTAACAAGATAGACGTGTTGCATCCTACATTTGCAATACTGTTATTTCACATTTTGTGCGAATACCACCCTGACTGTATTTCAAATAGGACACAAACAGTAACTCTGAAAACTAGTCGTTTCACGTCATTACTTATATTGAACTATCTCCAAACAACCTTGATCTTTAGGGCCCAGTTATCTGTACGACATGTCTGCTTGACTAATCGTACACTTCTCGTTTAATTGCACCGTACACGTTAGACTCTGACCGCTTCTGGATACGTGGGCTACTCATAGTTACCTTGATAGACACGACACTTTTCTTCACATGTGGCGGGCAATGACTCGTAACGTTACAAGACTTCCAGGGGATGTTCCGCAGAAGAGTTTGAAACATCAAACAGCTTAAACTGGTCTGCATAGCAGGATCTTATACTCACCCAACTAGTTCCATTCACAAGGTCCGCAATGAACTATTCAACCACGTCTATATTTCTGGGAAATAACAGGATTAAACATCGCAATTGCTACTGGCACTATAGATGACAGACCGGTATATAATAGTAAGTATAGGGCTGATTTGTCAACAGTTTTCTTTGACTCTCTAAGTATGGTTTCAGCTTTACTCGTGCCGTTAACCCTCACCATGCTGGAGGCAACCGGAGATGCGAGAAATAGCTGTGGATGCACCTAATATATCAGACAGAGAGTCAAGGATGTTATCTGCTTTTTTTTGTCTTTAGAAACCATAATTCATGTAGAATTTCCGTAAAACTATAATTCAGTTTTCTTTAAATAGCGCTCTATTGGCAATACATATCGACAAATGTAAGACCGTGTTCTCGGCATGCATTAAACATTCCGTGTGTGTGTGTGTGTGTGTGTGTGTGTGTGTGTGTGTGTGTGTGTGTGTGTGTGTGTGTGTGTGTGTGTATTTCACATGCACATTTACAATACGTATATATGTATGTTCTCGATATAAGGCTAAACAATTACCACGCATTTCTACTTAACTCTCGCATCTATGGAGTCGTCCCACACACTCTTCGTTACTTGAGCTGCAATGTTACCATCCCAAACACACTGAAACATACTGAAACATCTTGATATTCCTGCTATCTACATTAACGCCAACCCACATGGAATTTCGGTTCAAATTTTGAGTGTCAAATTTACAAAACTGATGTCTTTCTTGCGGTCCCAGAGGCAATGAATCGAATCACAATGCTTCATGAACCGTTAGCTATTCATGTTACTGAAGGCATCCAGAGCTTAGCGGATAAAGAAGGAAAGTGAGAGTTATATAGATTGTCGAGTCCAATGTGAGATTCTCATTACAGGGCTATCACGTAACTCACAATCATCAGCTTCTTGTACGGGAACATTCAAGCCAAGCGGATTGCAATGAGACGATTAGTCTTCACCTATTGTGCATTCATGACTTTCATGATTGCGATCGTGAGGATGTTTGTACATGTATACTATACTGTTTCTGTGTATTGGTTGTGTACATTGTGTGTATAAATATATGTGTGTCATGTTTCTGTCTATGTGAATGTATATGTGAGTGCTCCCGACTCGTGTGCGGGTGTAAGCTTTCTGTATTTTATTAAGACAAATGGATATAACACATGACACGGTCCTGACTCGTGTGTATAAGCGTACAGTAACTCCCTTTAATGTAAATATGAACTTTATGTTCAAAACATATTCATGTAAATGTTATATTTGTTTCACACACTTGTCTCCATTCGATGTCTTTCTCTTGCATTATGTTTTCTCCGTCCTCTTCCTTTTAAAGTTATTGCTTTATCTTTCTGGCTCTCTATTTGTTATCTCTCTATCTCTCTCTGTCACTCTTTCACTTTCTAACTTTATGTATATTTATTTTGTCTGTCCCCCAGTTTGTCTCACCATATCCATTCTCATATTTGCTGATATTATCTCGCCATTGTTTCACCTGCACGTCCCTCCTCACTCCTCCAGCGAACATCACCTACCCCTCAGTTTGATTTCACCTATCGTGGGTCATAGGGCTATACTATTTTTATAGTGGGCCTATTCTGTGGTATAAGATCAGTGCCTTCTTTGCAACTTTTTTTCCTTAAAAATAATACTAGTAATCTAAGCCCTACATGAGATTTTTACTCGTAAAACCGTAAGTAGGAAGTATAAACAAAAAAGTATCTTTTGGATCTTTCAGTGCACCCATTCATCTAGAGGGTATTCCCCATACTTTCTCTCTCTTTCTTTCTCTCTCCCTCTCTCTCCCTCTCTTTCTCTATCTCTTTCCATTCCTTCCTCTTTCCCCCTCTCTCTCTCTTTCTATCTTTCTCGGTATATTTTTTTATACGTGTGATACCTTACCGCTGTAGATACGTAATATATTGGAATTTCAACCAAATAGCACACCAAGAACGGCTTCAATGCTTATTTATAAATGCCCATTGATTTTCCCTATTAAATCCTGTCGATATCCCCGCATCCTGTGATCCTTGACTCGCCACAATATGTCAGATGGCCGTGGGTGGGATCTCACCTCGTTATCTCACGTCTCAGGGCACGGACCAGCCTCTGAACACGTACTCGAGACTTCTTCACAGATTCCACGTACGACCTTCTTCCTCCGGCCACGGAGTCGGCATCTAGCGTTCCACAACCCAAGGACATGCATAGTATGGCTTCTAACTAAACTCTTCCTATATAATATGTCACGAATGTTTGTCGAGGGAGTCAAGTTAGTAGTACCGCTCTGGGCGCGATTGGAAAATATATTTTCATGCTTGTAATCTTGGTACATCCAAGGGTTTCGAGACTTTTTTTAGGATTCAGATGCACGGAATATTTATGTGAATTGTAAACGTATATTAATAGATGCTGATGGATCCAGTGAATAACATCGATGGGGAACATGTATGAATGCATCACCATCAGTTTGATATTTCAATAATTATTCCAAAATGCTATAAATATGTTTTGTGATATTATTTTGAAACAACGCAAATTCTTAACAGTTTTTAAATGTGTCCATCCATTGGAACAGATATATTTATATTGTATGTACATTATTCATGAAGATTCGAAGAATGTTGAAGAGCTCTGGCCCCGAGATTACGAAACGTTTTGAATACGATTTCATGCTCAAGCTCAAACTTTATATGGGGATTTGAGTTGAGCATGAACTCGTACACAGAAATATATAGAGTTACACGTATCATACCCGACTTCAAACCTCATACAACAGCTTTGTGCAACGTTAAGACATCGGGTACTAGAGAGGTAAGGTCAAGTATAGGCAGTACGTACACTAGTTGAAATCTACAATTGTTTTGAACAACAGGGTCTGGGTATCGTTGCTCGAAGCTCTCTTATCTACTAAGAGACCATAGCGCTCTATTTGCCGATAGCTAATACACTGCTAAGAGAGTGCTATGGTCTCTTAGCGGATAAGAGAGCTTCGGGAAACGATACCATGGACGTTACGTTTTGCAAGAGGATATCATTCCTATCATTGAAGAATACAATCATCACAGCTTAGTAGAAGTTCACCTGGGCTTGTTCTTATCAATACGCCTGTGTCATGTTTACTTCCGATTACTTAAACAAGTTATTCATCGCTAACCAACATTGGAGCCTCTGAAACTCCAGCACCATTCCCTACTACAATAACACATCAATATAAAGCCACACTATTCTCCCGAGTGTGGATTTATGCATTTCAAACTTTCGAAATTGCAATTTGTCACAGCACTGCTCAATCGTCGGATCAAGCCATCTCGTATTTTCAATCCCATTGAGATTCCAGTGAATTTGCGTGACTGAGACACGTTTCCATTCCAATTGATGCATTACAGCTTAACGCGAGACAATGGCTTATACTAATGCGGTCAAATTGTTATTAAGTCACTTCCTCTTTTGAATAAATGCCTGATTAACTTTAACCAGACATAGTTTAATACGATTGAATGCTGGCTTCCATGATAGTATTTCATGTAATTACTTCAATTGTGAAAATGATGTCTTCTTGATGCCGCGATGTCCGTATGAAGCGAAGTATGGCTATGGATGTCTAGAGGTATTCATCCATAAAGGTCTGGATATATTATTACCAATATGTATAGCTAGTATATTAGAGGCGAAATACCTTGAAATAAACATTTGTTGACTAATTTGCATTCGCATATGAAGTAGGATAATGCCATTTGTTTCAAATGATGTTTGCATGACAGTACATGAGTATACGTACCATTAAGCTTTATAGGCCGAGACATTATAGACATTGAAAACAAATGAACATACTTAGCGCGCAATATCTACACATGAAATAACAATTTGAATAGAATTAAGCATGGTTTCAGTCAAATGTTAACATTACAAGCTGTGATATAGGTCTACACATTGATGAGGTGGTGATGCCAACGTTGACACATGCGTACGGTTATTTAACATAGCATCACAGATGCAACCAGTTTGAAGAAAGATTCCCCAGCCTTCCTTTCTACGAATAGCTGGCAGCGGTGAAGAAAACTCCCGGCAAGAGCACTTGAGATTTTTAATGGAAATTACCCACGACTTACTTCCTGGGGTCATCGCACCTGTATGGGCGGAACCCGTGTCCCCGAGGGCGGACAGAGCGGGAGTTCCAACAGAACACTTGCGTCCCGACAGCTTCTGATATTTGTAGAAGGAGAGTGAGCTGCGAGTCAAGTGTCGTCGAAATTCACTGCCTCGGGCTTGTAAGAAACCCGTGTGGTGATTGAGGTAATCTTGGTATCGGTGTTGAGGTCTCCTTCAAAGTCGATCCTGTCGTTGGGAGATCATGTTGGAAGTACAGGTCTGGCTGCCTCAGATGGCCGTTGAGGATAAGAGGATTATAAGCGGTTCAGAAAGTGGTTGTGATGGTTGAAGTGTATATGCATGTATACGTATAGATAAGTTATATGTGTATATACTTCACTTACCACAGCTACTTTCTGGACAACTTGTTCCCCAGCATCTTCATAAACTAACTGTTGCCTGCTATAGATAATGACCATGTGTTCAGAGGATGATTTTCCATGTATACTGTATTATACTGTATAAACAAGCATCCCCTTAATAAATTAAACCGATCGATTGAACCTTCCTTGCTTTGGTTACGATTTCAAAATAACTGACTTTTGACTGATGTTATGTAGACAATAAATGGCCAATTGTTCAGATGATGATTATCCATATGTATGTATACTTACTGTATGCACAGCTATTCCCTTAAAGTAAACGATTCACTTTAGACATTCACTGCTTTGGTTAAGATTTCAAAGTAACTGATGTGTTAAGTCCAATAGTTCAGGATATCGTTTCTCGAAGCTCTCATATCCACAACAAGACTATCGCTCTCGTACACGATCGCCATGTGTTAGAGATCGCCACGAGAGTCCTTATGGTCTCGTAGTAGATATGAGAGTTTCGAAAAACGGTACTCTGGAACGTTTAATATAATGCTTTAAATACGTGTCTAAAAAGTCGGTGAACTCCATGAACTAATCACCTCAAAATGTTGCTGTTGATATGCTATGTCTTTGACAACTTTGGCGTTATGATATTGCTGAACTGTTTTGGGTCTAAGCTGACAATCTTGAAAAAATAATCTCAGGTTCTCTAGGGGGGTCCTCATATGACACTTAATACAACTCGCTGTCACTTTTCATTCACACGTGTTCATGTTCTATCACCTTGGGACGACAAAGAAGGCTGTCGTTGCATTGATGTACTTATTTCTTTTGTCATCTGTTATCAGCTTGTGTGTTTTTATAAACCGCTTCCAAGCGTATTTAATGAGATTCCGTCACTTACATATTTTGTAACGTCATCTTTTGAATCTTTTGTCAAAAAGTTATCTTCTATTTTTATAAAATCATTTAAAACTTTTAAACTAAAATATCCATTTGGTAATTTATATTTTAAAAATGTACTTCAACGATGAAAATGATTTAAAGCATGTTCATGCGTGCGGTTTCTAATTATTATACGCGCAGCTTTGTTGTTTTTGTTCTTCGTCCATTGTCATCGATGAGTATCACAGCTTCTTTGCTTAAATTAATACTGTTACTCAAATAATAATAATATGTGTACTCTACTAATAATAATGTTAATATAATGCCTACTGCCATACAGACAGACAGAAGACAGAGAGACAGACAGAGAGACAGACAGACAGACATACAGACAGAAAAGTGTATTTATGTCTCACTAGTATATGGTATTAACTCTCGTATGTCGGTGTTAAACGAAGTACGTGCAGTGGGCGATCCCTCTGTATAGATCGTGTACCGACTGACCAGAACACTGTTGCAGGATGAAGTTCTATTATCTCGTGCATGTATCTATATATTTATCTTGATGATCACTACCATAGGCATAGCGCTATATTCTCCTGGCCAAAACAATGGCTTCATGAAAGGATACTTGGCTTCTGTACTGATATCAGTTCGAAGTTGACACAAGTATATCTAGACATGTGAACTCTAGACATGAATACTAATAAAAACATATACTACCACTAATAACAATAATCTATTTATATAGCGCAATCCACACCGTCTAAGCGCATAATAAATACGGTAAATTAAAGTGCGAATAGGATTGGTAACGGCTAAAGTAACGATGTCGGATCAAATTAGAAAATGTACGAAGCTGACATGAACATCCCGAGACAAATCTGGCCCTGAGATTGCGAAACTTCCTCGAGTACCATTTCATGATGAATTCAAATATTTATTCACAAATCCCATATACACTATTAGCTTGAGCATGACACTTTACTCAACAAGTTTCCTAATCTCTGGCCCGGACTCGCAGTATTATTACATGGTCAATTCAAAGATGTGTTCATACATTCTCATATAAAATTAAAACAGGTATTCTTCTGCAATATGCTCTTGCGAACATTCGCTCTCTAAAGCCCGGGCGTAGTGTCTCCGCACTTACTAACGATACTTGCGTAGCGTACAAGTAGGCTCTGAATCCGTGTCGTAAAGATGTCGTCCTCATGCCCCGAGGTTACGATACATTCTTGAGTAAGATTTCATGCTCAACGTTTTATTCACAAACCCCCATTCACGATGTATTTGAGTCGAGCATGACATCGCACTCAAGAAATGTCCAGTACCTCGCGGCCAGGTTTAAAACTATATGTCGTATTTCCTCAGCTTTCTGGAAACTGTTTGGGAGATTTGAGGGTCTTTTTAATAGAAAGCAAGATTACCATCCCAACCAACAGTAAATAATTCACTATGATCAGCCGAAAGCGTGCGCCATACCCAATTCGACCATTTTTTCCTCTCCATATTTATACTATTTACCATACGACTAATATCAGCTGTATTTCCATGACCGTTTACCGCCCAATTAATTTAGATACATGCTTATATGACTATGTTTATCTCATCAATATCATTGCGTATTACACACATGGTCATTCCCCCTTCAGCCCGATAAACGCCTGGCCGAACCATAAATGTTCCACATTATTTCCAAAGGATGCACGCTGTGCAGTATTCCCGTCTTCTTACACACATTTCGCAATCAAACCATACTTGCAATACGAGATCTCAATATGTATAGATGGTGAGATACTTTCTCTTCTGTTCTTGTTATTGTTGATATTATCTCGCAAGAGCGAAGACAAATTTAGAAGGAAATCAAATTATTGTTCCTACAAGTATCACACACGTCATCCACAGACTGATTAGTCAACCTCACTCTACAGCATTGGGCAAAACATATTGTAATCATATCCCTCCACACCAAGAATTGCATTACGCGTAACACCCTTCACCGGACGATGACGATGTAATAAGGAACGCGGTATACTAGTATTCCGACGTGGGCTATACATAGCTGGACTCTCCTAGAACTGAATGGGGTCCGCGACCTCCACACCGTCCCACGACACCGTCCCACGACACCCCGACGGCTGTGGACAACAACGTGGCTAATGTACGGGATTAATATTAAAGCATGTATGCACCAGGGATATGTTCAAAGAACCAGTCATTCTACCGACGTTATCGGGGTTTCATTTCGTTCCTACTATTCCTTCAGCGAGAGTTACAAGTATGGAATACTTAGTAATCAATACTCAATTATGTTCAAACCTATTTTCCAATTGTCATTTTTATTTTTGCAATTTTGCAATGCACGTTAGACTACTTCACTTGCATACAATATGTTTTTTGTAAGTATTGTGGGTATCCTTTCACAAAGCTCTCTTATCCGCCACTAGACTATATAACTCTCTCTTTGCAGTGCATTAGCTATTGGCAGAGAGAGAGAGCTATAGTCTCTTAGTGGATACGAGAGCTGTGTGAAAGGATACACATAATACTTACTGAAAACATATGCATGTGAAGTAGTCTAACGTGCATTGAAAACAATAATACCCGTAACGATATGTTTTCGATATATCAGCAGCCAGACAAATACTACTACGCATAATCAAGTAGAATACATCACTCGCATATATAGTCTGGCAGGCAATGTTACAAACCCCTGTTTGGTACCTTTAGGCCTACTCAAAGACTATTTTAAAAGGCAGGTCACTCAAATGTGGTACAGCATTAGGAATTACTTGTACCCAACCAGATACAAAAATCACAACTTCGTAGATCGCCGAATAACGAGTAATGGTACCAAACAGACTATTATATTATATCGATAACATACCAGATAGAATGAAGGCATAATGCATGAGAGTTCCATTAGGATTTCTTTCACGAGTAAAGATTTATCAAACGTTTATATTTTTATTTTATTCATGGTAATCTCAATCAAGGGTGATTCAGAGTGTCTGTAAAGTGTCTGTAAAGTGTCTGTAAACGTGCTGGATTCTCAGAGTGTCTGTAAACGTGCTGGATTCTCAGACTGTCGCTCCATTGCTTGTTACACCACAGCAGTAATCGTGTTATTATCAGCGAATAGTTGGTAAACAAGCTCCCCACGTAGTCTCTCCTGCTCTCTCGTGCGGCTTCACTGTCGCCTCTTCGTGAAACCTCGGAGCGATCTTACCACGAAAAGAAGCACAAGCACTGCCAGTTTCCAGTATCGAGTGAGTTCGGTGGCGTGCAGAAATAGATCTATATTTCAGAGTTTGTTAATACAATAATTCAAGGACGGGCGTCAATCCCCTTAAACACACTTGTCGTTGTACCGCGGCAATTCAATATCGCATTGGCTTTAGTTAACATCTTTCAACCAGCAAATACGTTGGTCCTGGTGCAGGGTTAAGTTCGGGTCTTGGTATTCCCGTGATGATACACGTTCACGGATGGTGCGCGTTACATCGACTTCCTCTGAAGACACATTCTCATGATAGGTATCCTTACAGAAACACTACGTAATCTTATTTGGTTCTCTAATAAAGGGTCATAGAAAATAATGAAATGCATGTATGCGTGCATCTTTCACGCTGAAGTGACATATAAATATGGTACCCAATGTACCGTGTCTATCATTTTGAACTGTTACTGCTCAGAGGATAGTCTTCAATGCAGTACAGCATGGACATCGTTATCTCTGGTCTCTAATCCAATTCCAAGTACAGGATCCGGAATAGGCAAAAGTTACGATTACATTATAAGAAAACATCTTATCAGGTCGGCTTTACTGTATCACACCACAATTCCGGTGAAACTTACGATGTTTGTTGGAGCACGGACAGAGGAATCTCCTGTAATTGCAATTGAAACACTATTAGTTTGATATTGGAGAGAGGTGGAGAGATGAAAGTCAATTACTTTGGGGACATCTACTAGGGTGTATCCATTAGTACAGCTGCTGTCAAAATAAGATGATTTTAAAACTGGGCTACTGAAAAAGTATGCACAGCTATTGTTGTCTACTGTTAGGTGTGTGTGTTTGTGTGAGTGTGTGAGTGTGCATTCATGTGCTGTGAGCACATCCTGTGTGTGCGTGTTGTGTGTGTGTTGTGAGCATGTCCTGTGTGCGCATGC
>JAUTBZ010173764.1:0-23585 GCA_032361785.1 Lepetodrilus galriftensis | reverse complement strand
TCAGAAGAAGTGATCTGTGCGTGTAAAACGCAACGTGAACCGCTGCGTTTCCCGCAATAGGTTTGGCCGTACCTTTAGAAAGGTAACTTTCGCGAACATTGATTCGAGCTTGCAGACGAATGAATGATGAACAGTTTGGCAAATAGTGTAAATTTGGTTTTATTGAAGGGGTTGTCACACATACTAAAATATATAATTCAGAGGCACATAGTTTACTTAATGTAAAATATTTATTCAATAAATTGTATTATTGAAGAATTTCAAACTAGACCTAATCTGGTTAGCTGGCGTTCTTTGTTTTTGTTTCAAGACACAGACAACCGAATGAAGCAACTCGTCAAAATATAAAGTACGGACGTGATAGGGTTACAACAGATCCATGGAATACTTGGGACATTAATGTAATAACGACGACCGTGCGACTAGAACTGTCGCAATCATTGATAAACATTACGAAATTTTTAAAACGGACATCCTTTGATATGAGTGAACTAACTTTGAAAGCGGAACTTAAATCTAAATTAAAAACAAAAAGAGTACGCAAAAAAAACTTAACCAAGCAAACAATCAAGCGAAATACAGGCACCAATACAATACTCTATTGAACGTATTAATCAATGTTGATGCATTTACTGTTCTCACATTGCATCAACATGAGCATATCATTTTACTGTACACACACTATTCCATTTATTTCATACACATTTCTGGAATATTTCCCTGTAGCGCTGCGTGACGCGTACAGACGTGTAAATACCCATGCATTACCAGCTGCAGCGCCAGTCATTACTTAGAGCGCTATGCCAATGTTTGCACCAGCCCCAGCAAGATAACGGATGCTACCATCAAGGGTCGTCAGTAAAACAAATGACTTTTACGATGATTTGATCAGCACCAGGCAGAGGTATAACAGATCTACACTTAGCACTGCCTGGCCACGACAGCAGAGTCAACACCAGCTACGACGTGGGTAACGGACATCAATCTCCCCCGTCAGTCCACCACCACGGGATTGTCACACAGTATATATAGTGTTACTGACCAATGTTTCTGCACACATGATGCCACATCAAGTAACAGTCCGACCTGAAGCAAATACCGGTACTGTAGTAACTAAAATTAAATATTAATGTAATATATGTTCAACTACTACTACTACTACTACTACTACAACAACTATAACTACTACTACTACTACTACTACTACTACTACTACTACTACTACTACTACTACTACCACTACTACTACTACAACTACTACTACTACTACTCCTACTATTACTACTACTACTATTACTACTACTACTACTACTACCACCACTACTACTACTACTACTACTACCACTACTACTACTACAACTACTACTACTACTACTCCTACTAGTACTACTACTACTATTACTACTACTACTACTACTACCACCACTACTACTACTACTACTACTACTACTACTACCACCACTACTACAACTACCACTACTACTATTACTACTACATGTACTACTACCACTACTACTACCACCACTACTACAACTACTACTACTACTACTACTACTACCACTACTTATATAGCCAGGCTTCCGAGTACTGTGTTGTAAACTGCTAGTTTCAAGCTCCACAGCAGGGTATCGACAGTTTAAGACGAGGTTAACAGCTAGTTAATATATTCCCAATCAGAAGTAGAGAACAAAGACGTGTCGGTCATCCTAGCTTTGACTGCAGCATATGGGTTAACTTACTGACCTGGCCAGAGTTGGTTCACCGGAGGACTGACAGAATTGGTTCAACCGTTCAATAAATGAATAAAATATATCACGCAGTATTTTATTCTCGTCTCGCTACACGGGACTTCCAACCAACTTCCGCGCTATATTGCAAGAAGGTAATTAGTATGTAGGCCTAATGCAATTTAACTCTTGTCCCACCAATGGGGGCATTAGAGGCCCGGCCGTCACTTTACAAGCATCCACAACAATTAGTTTTTTTTTGTGATCTTTGCTATTCCATGTAATCCTCATAGTATTATACATAATTAATACATGTTGTATACCAAAATGTAAAATATGGAATATATTTGAACTTGTTACACTTTTCATTTTTTTCTACACTAATCGCCAAAGTGGGCCTTATGCCATTCAAAGTTTAAAAGTTTATGCCATTCAAAGTTTCTAATCAGATGATAATATTGTTTATAGGTAAGGAATATTAGCAGAAATGATTTAAACAATATTTATTCTCATGAAAGAAAATACACACAAGACATTTAACAATACAATAATATACGTAAATCACGAGAGAGGATTGACAAACAGGATGGTGACATCCTATATTAATGTCGCTCCCCACAAAACTAAAGGGATGAAATGCAGGAAAACATTAACATTATAGCAGAAATATATCAGCGACAAAATAGTAAACACAGATAACTATAGATACTTAAATATTGGGACACATTTGAACGTTAATAGCGTTGCCAGTTCGACGTCCTTATCAGCAAGTTGGTCGGATAGCTATGTTAAAGAGGAGACCTATTATTGTATAAATAATAACATTAATTTAGTCAGAATGGAGAAACATCTTAGAGTTACACACCTTAGGACGATAACAACGGTAGCCGTTGTTCTAAAGATCCACCTCCAGCTTCAACATAATCAAATGATAGACTTCGTGGTACTCTAAAGAATGGCAATTGCCAATGAAAGCTATATACATGTATATATATGCTGCAACATATATCCTATTGAACTTTACATGTTCGATGAATGTATTCAGAGTGGTCTGAAATACAACAATCTTGAAGGCGGCATGAATGCCATTGCACATGATCACCTTTGAAGGATAGTGTCGTGAATTGAAATACAAGCAATGTTATAGGTATTTTCCTGACGCGGTCATTTAAAGCTGTCCATGATATACTGAGCCGTGGCTAATGTACACAACCTAACCTAGGTCTAGGTCTAGGTCTAGGACTAGGACTAGGACTAGGACTAGGACTAGGACTAGGACTAGGCTACGTTTGGATCACATGTTAGCAACAGTGCCACATATATGGGGGTAATTTCAGACCTCATTACGCCGATGCTATATAGGGCTCGCCTTTACAAAACAGTACAACTCTATAAAGGTAACTCCCACCTAGACAATAGTGTAGTCTATATACGTAGTACTATAACAGCTAAGGTTCATGTTATGGTTACCTTAGAATTTAGCTGGAAGTAACCGTACTGTTGACGAAAATGTCTGAATTTAGTTCTTATGGATTGAGCGAAAATATTGTAATAGTCAAATATAATTTATCTCTGCTGAGAGTTGTACATTTATGTCTACTTAAATGTTTTCTATTGTAACTCAATTATATACACATTTTTAGAAGGTCGACATTGCCTCTTCTATTAATTACTTGTGTGCTATATTCAGCTATTGTATAGACACTACAATGAAGGACGACGTTGCTTATCCAAGTCAGTCCATCAGCACACAGTTCTACGTGGACTCTGATAATCCTTCCATAGATCACTGAGAACATCTGTTCCACGTCAACTGTCCTTTTCCCCCGTCAGAAGACCTCGCTAATATGTCACACATAGTTATTTGTATTGAGACACTTCAGAACTACACTAATAAATTCCATTCTGTCATGGGAGAATTGCTACTGGGCTGATACTTGATGCGGTCAAACATCCAATGACAACTGTAATCCGCGAGCTAGTCCGTACAGGAATAAATGATTGAAATATTATCACTGCCACGCTGTGTGTCGCCCGAGCTCGAGTCTCCGTCAACTCAGTCTCCTATATTAGAATCGTGTGGTTAGCAGGTAGGGCAAAAACACATATTTATTTTTATGCTTCTTTAAAGCTAAATGGATTCCTAAACACCACGGATACAAATCGTGGTTCTTTGAAAACAATTTCCAAACAAATATCCGTCTATTGCTATATTTTCCATAACACACCTGGGTATCGTTTCTCGAAGCTTTCATATACGAATCCAATATGAGACCATAGAGCTCTCGAAAGTGTACGATCCCCATGTATTAGAGATCGATCCCCATGAGGGTCCTGTTGGTCTCGTAGTAGAGCTTCGAGAAACGATACCCTGCATATTAAATGCAAAAAGAAACGGAAATATATATGACTATCTGTCAATCTAACACTTTTCTACATGTTAGTTACAGTATCCATAATAAGTAGAGCATGATCACACGCCATGGTTGTAATTATCTCCAGATTACTGTGCACCATCTCAAAGCAAGCTACACTGATCACTATTTCTTCAGAAGGCTGTATAGATGAGATACAGTATGGATGTTAACACTCACCTGTACATGATTACTACTGATACACGGGCTGCTGTGACACATAGCGTTAACAGAAGACCCTATGGACTATGTCAGTCTGTACAACGAGGTCGACCCATTGCTGGCATTCAATACAAGGCCAGGCGACAAGGTGCCACGAACACTTCAATACATGGTCAACTAGTAGCAGAATAAATTGTCTCATCAACCCTAAAGACAACAATAAGCTGAGGTAAATATCTGACTTGAGAGCGTCTGAAGCGGAATTAACACATCAACAACAGTCCCAGCAACATTATATCTATCTTGTTAGCCAATTAGTCAAACTTCTTCCCAAATCCTGGTAATTACTGCTGACTGGCACACGCCTATACACGACGCACTGGTGATAGCCACTCCACAATACACGGCCGTACAGAGGAATTGGTCCATACTATCCAGGGTATCGTTTCTCGAAACTCTCGTAGCCGCTAAGTGACCACAGCACTCTCTTAGCAATGTATTAGCTATCGGCAAAGAGAGTGCTATGGTCACTTAGCGGCTAAGAGCGCTTCGAGAAACGATACCCAGGCCGTTAGTGACGAGGAGCAATATCAGCTGCTATATTATTGTCTTCTTTGATTGACTATTTCTTATCTTCCTAGTGCTACACTCAGAGGTCACGAAAGGTCGGAGGGACAAATGTCTAAACGGGCTGTCGTTAGATCTTGGCGTTAGACAGTAGTGGAAATAAAGACATACCGGGTATTTAATTTGTTACGTTTAGTTTGAATCAATTCCCTATGATTACTAGTGAAAGCAATACACGTGTAGGAGGCCTACAGCTTACACGGGGCGCAGTCAATAGTGAGTGCTCAACTGTACTGTGTGACAACAACACAGCTTGTATATACCAACACATTGACGCAGCTGTCATTACAAGTGGAGTACCATGGTTGACCGCATGCAATCTACGATAGAAGTTGACTATCCTATATAATGTAGAAGTAGATCTTCATCAGACTGTCCACGACGGAGAACTGGCTTTCACACTTAGGCTATCGCACGAGTCCAATTACAGGAGTTTCTCCAATTGCAGATCGCTTCAGTTGACAACAAAGCTTGATTTGTTGCTGAACACATCTTCGTGAAAGAGGATGGGTAGCGGTCAGTGGATGGGTAGTAGTCAGTGGATGGGTAGTGGTCAGAGGATGACATGGGGCAGGGGATGGATAGCGGTCAGTGTGGACAGAGGTCATAGGATATGCAGGGGTCAGTGGTTGGGCAGTGGTCAGTGGATGGGCAGGGGTCCGCTGAGAGGATCAGATTGCTGAGACAAGGAGACTATGACTTCCTGCTCTGATCGTCACTGATGGTATTCGAACATGTATCCAGTCAAATATAGTGCGAAACTGGGTTTTCACGTACCTGCATGGTTATAGGTATTACACAACCAAATACTTAGGCCACACTGTTAGCGTTTGGATTGATGTAATATTTAGGAAGGAAAGCACAATACCTGACCACACATGAAGTAACAGTTCATCATCTTCAGAGTCTGGTAACCAACAAATAAAAATATTCTACCGGCGTATGTTTTCTAAACACTCACAGGAAGTGGGTCATCCCGGTCTCGCAGATATTGGCCAACTCTGAATTTCACAGATATATGGCTCAGATCAATGGATCAAGTTGTAATTATTTCTTATGCCAATTATAAACCTAGAATGCTTTTAGAAAACCAGACAAATTATCGACATAAAATTATGTGTTTCCAACATTTCAACCAATGACTGGCTTGCAAATTTACATTTTCGTGGCTCAATCTTCGACTGGTGTGAGACTAGTTCCAATACATTGGTAGAGTATTACCTATAGCACGGACTAGAGAAACCCTTATGTCAGCAGTCTACTATCGGCGAATACATCTGCATTCACGAATACCTTGTTGTAGCGGGTAGTGTCGTGAACTGGAATACCCCCAATAGTCTACAAGTTAAGTAGCCGGCTCTTTACCGTGCTTACAGTTCTGGCTTTGCAAAGATCACTAGACAGTGCGCGTGACATATCACACTTTTGACCACTTCCATTCACTCCTTATAATACGTGTCTTGTATTCCGCGGAGCAAGTCTGGGAGCCGCGACCCATTTGTGTGGCGCGCACCCTCAACGCGGGGCCATTTTAAAACATACCGAACTTTAACGCGGAATAATTGCCGCACGCCATACAATGCAAGGCGTAATTGTATATTATATCTATAAATCATGAGGCAGCGTCTGATAATGCTTACCAAGCACCGTCACCATTATATCCTTTTGAAATATGTCCCTACCTGATGGGTCTTATTAGCATAATCCTATTCCAAAATTGATCCCCCCAGCCCCCACTCCTCTCCGCCTCACACCTTCCAAACAATCTGCATTTGTTGAAACCTTGTTCCGTTACTTCAATGGCGGAACGTTCTTCGGCTGCCGGTGTCAAATGGACCCCGACCAAAAACCTTGTTTCAAGGTATTCAACCTGTCTTCGGCTATAATGACGTTATTTATATGATCGCAGGGGATTGTTCCACTTGGCAGAAGTCCCAGCCGACTATCTTGCAAGCAGACGACATTTCAAAACGCAGACGATATTATGACAAAGGGACACGGTTTTGAGAACAAATTGTATACACGTTGTTTTATACCCTTCCAGAATAGCATCTTGGATCTGTGAAGTGGGAACATCTGCAGATGTCGTTGTCTGTCCACCTGGTATACTGACCATTGTAGCCATACTGACCCCTGTCCGAACATGCACGAGATAAATGGGTTTATGGCTTGGAGATTTTATGGCCAATTGTCGGCATGATTTTAAATGATCTGTCTGTAATCGCCCGCACGCACCTGCGAGGCGAGATCTGAGCATTCTGAAATGTTAGAAATGTTAAGGGCCTTATGTCAATGAATAAATCTTCGGAAAGTCGCGTTATAATATGATGTCAAATGATCGATGTTATTAAACATGTTCTCATTATTTATCGACTACGAGAGAGCTCAGAGCTTTTCAACGTTAAATTGTAAATACAACATATTCAATACATATTACAAAAATGTAAATAAAAGTACATGTTACACTGTAAATACAAATCTTGCATTGCCATTTTCAGAGAGTTGTACACATTAAACGTCCTTTCACACCAGCGGCGTATTTCGCGGCGACAAATTCAGCGATTTAAGTTCTGTGATAGAACCTTATCATTAATTTGATTTATATTCTTGCACACCAAAAGCCAAATTCGCAACGACAAATTTCTATAGAATCTTATGTTGTCGCCAGTGATTGTCGCAGCGATCAATCGCTCGCCTCTGGTGTGTAAAAAAAACATTATACTGTAAAATATTAACCACGATCAATACACTCATATTGTATTTTCTTTTAATTAAAATTTCAAATGGAAAAAAAATACAAGCATTCGTTACCTAAATAATGACCCCCTTGTATAGGGCTTAACCTTTCTATCTCAGTATACATTTCTTTAGGACTTGTATATTTTGATAAATATACTACAGTCTTAAGAACTCTAAATGTTAGTATAGCCAATAAGCCCACGCTAATCTGGAGCGTCCACCAAGTTATCAATACAAAGAATAAACACGAAGTTGCCGCTAATTCCAACATTCTGTGTCTTAAAGCCCCCGCACATTGAAATCCAATTCTCGCCTAAACCTAAAATACATTCCAAATAATCGTTCCAGATTTACCGGTCCATATTAAACTAATACCAATCTGTATAGTGGGTGCTATGGCAAGGGGGTGGTCTTCGTCCTTGGCGGTTTAGTGGGCGACGGGCCAGAGCCCCGTAGAAAGAAGAAAACCACTTGTTGATACACCATGTATAGATTGAAGTGGAACTGAGATTTTCAGAAAGGAGGAGGCGGATACAAAATGTCAAATTATTCGTGCGCGCGTGTGTGGGATAGAAAAAGGGGAGGAAGGCGAGAGAGTAATAAGCGAGGAGGGAGTGAGTGAGAGAGAGAGAGAGAGAGATGTGTGTGTGTGTGTGTGTGTGTGTGTGTGTGTGTGTGTGTGTGTGAGAGAGAGAGGGAGGGAGAGTTACTGCATATAATAATTATGTCATCATGTCACTTGTGCCAATCATACCTAAAATATAGTATACTATTAAATTAAACCAACAGTATGCGTGTGCATATCAGAATGATAACTGGATGATCTGTTTGGAAGTTATCGCCTTGGTGGGGAGAGAGACAGAGAAGGGGAGCAATTACGGAATTCACTTTGGCTGTAATAACGGAATTCCATCTTAACGAAGTCGGATGTATTTGTAAATGTAAATGTACACATGGAACCGTTATTTTCCTATATTGTATAGCCAAGTTTGTAAATTTAAGTTCAATATTTACAAAATGATTTAACATTGTATTGTAACATGACATTCCCGGTAATATATTATTTGCATTAGGAATTTGGTAGATATTTTATTTTATAGAACCTTGACATCGGAAAAGATGTTTATTTACGAGTAAAAATATGTTCATTAATAACAAGACACAGGTTTGAACTATCTAAAGAGAAATGTATTCCATATAAAAATATTGTGTAGCTTTTTTTTCAATATTTTATTTCTTAATTTTCAGGAAATGTTTGTTGTTTTTTAATTTGTTTGAAAATTTCTAAAATCAAAGCAATGCATATTCAGATAATCTTAATGTTCCCACATGTTTTCACATGTATAATTTCTCTCTTGACATTTCTCTATGAATCCAGTATATTTAGAAAATGTCAATATCATACTTCCGGTATTTTATTTTGCACCTATGGGCTATTGCACCTATTTGATGTATATCTTATCCTTTTTCATGAAGCCATTGAACAGACCCCGTAGACATTGTCATCATATGATATACTGTATTACCTGTTGATGTCTGACTCGATAATTCGATCAGGGCTGGTCTACGACAGATATCGGCCCAAATCATGCATACATTCACGTATTTGCGCACCTGTTTTGCACTTGTTGCACACGCGCGCACATTGGAGTATATCTAAGTCAGGGCGAGCAGGGTACGGAGTGAGCCGAAGATAACCGATAGCACGACCTTAATTTGACGTGCATTTGACAGGTGTTGTTTCGCACTTCATAACCTTTTTTTTCGCGCAAGCAAGTTTTAGAATTTACGATAAAATTTATTTTGATTCACCTAGAAAACACCTCCATGTCATGCAATGTAAAATAATCGCTACGTTATAGGAATATAAACACCATGTTCCTTACTATTTAGCTTATTGCCGTAACCGAGACCATCATACATTTGGGTAACTTCGTCATTTCCGGTACTTTTGCACCGATGCCCATTTTGAATGCGAAGGACCAAGGCCGGTTGCACAGAACCATTAGAACAGCCACAATTGATTGCAAGTCAAAATTTAGGATCCCACTGCAAGAGTAAGTTTATTGCATATATATATAGCACAATCTATACTTTAGAATATGGTTAACTAAAACGATTGTAGCGATGAAAGTGGTTCGTGCAACCAGACTTACATTTGCAGCGGGTTCCGAAAATTAAATGAATATAATAATTACAATAAAATTACGAAAGTTAATTTTGTAATAATTAAGCTGATATGACACATTTTTAAAAATCTACCAATTGTTTACAAAAATCGTGCAGAGACTCGTGGCGGGTTCAAAGGTTAAACTGCCTACAAACCAGGCAGCCATAACAAATATGGGCACTCTTGAACCCAGCCTCGTTTTGAATTCCACTGTTTTGAAAACAAGGTCACATTGTGGAAAGACATTTAGCCCGGATTTCCGTTATTTTCGTTTGATTGACAAAACCACGCATGAAAGAAGCACGATAAATGTTGCACCAAATAATATACAATTGGTCGTTATTTTATGTCATTTTCATGTCATTAATCACAACTCCTTCATATGTATTAGTGACATTCATAATTATAACAATAATGTCTTCTTCTTATTGTCAACTCTTTCTCATTGAACAAGATACTGTATTTACAAACGTGTCATTGATTTTTTTCCGAAGCTCATTAATCAAAACTTTGAATTATAAACTCCCTTGATTCAACGTTTACAATACAGGCACTGAATTTAGACAAAATAATATAAAGAATTTCAGACTTTATTATACAATACTTGATGGCCGATACCACACCTTAGCTTTAATAAGTATGATTTTGTTTACTACAATTTATAATTGATCAATTACATACGCTTAGACCAACCACAATCATAAGATAATTGTATTCCATTTATATATTAATTTGAATACATGTATACCCATGATACTACTATTTGTTACCCTGCTAAGCCACCTTTCGAGCCTTTGTGTTCTGAAGAAGTTATGCCTGTGTTCTCTATCTATATCATGTATATATTATTACTATTTCTCTGTATCATATTACATGATTTATACGAATAAATTATGTTCTGTTCTGTTCTTTTATTGTTCTATTAAACTCACTTCTTGCATAATGATTAATGAGAATTTTCAAAATACCAATTCTTACCAATTAAGGCACCATTGAAAATACCTGGCAGCGATATTACGAAGCATCTTGAGTACGATTTCAAGCTGAAGCCGAACTTTCATATAGGGATTTGTGTACACAGTTTTTAGTTGAGCATGAAATCGTACCCGAGAAAGATTCGTAATCTCGGGGCCAATATTCAATCCTTAAAATTCACCGATATCATGGTTCGCGATATAATATAAGAAAACAACACTGCATTCATTTACGAAATGGAAATAATTTGTCGTATATCTTTATGTTCTTTTCAGGAAAAAGATGGCATAATTATACCGTTAATAGGAAATACTTTAGGGATGACAATCATTATTAGAACGATTCGAATTCACTATACACTAGTGAATTGTGTTGTTAAAATGATGATTGATTTGTTCAGGAAAAAAACATGATTGTTATCGACAGTGAAATTATAGATAGAAACAACAGCTAATGTATGACTCCGTGTCTATGGTGCTTATTCTGTTAATTGGTTTAATTGTATTCGGAAACAGGATGACCGACGAGCCATATTTAGATATCAGACAACGCATGATTGTCATTCCTTCAAGTGTGTTAGGAAAGTATTATCTGAAGTGTAGAAACTATTTTCCTAACCACATGGTTCACGATTTAGGCCTTAGGCAGCTCGATTAACAGAACTCTTGTATGAATATTTTGAGCTGTATTACAAAAACTATGAACTAAGAAGCTTGTTGATTTGTTAAAATGTGGGGCCCTTTCCTGTTTGTTATGACAACATGTTTTCAGATATCACTCGAACCCTTGACACTGGAATCTGCTCGTCTGATTTGAGGACGACAGGAGGGCGTGCAACGCATGCTGGCTAACCAATCAGATTCGATTTTGCCACGCGACGAGCACCACGTGATGGACATAGTTGAGATGCACGTCGTCGTATTTTTACATGGTTCGAGATGGTTCGAATTCATAGGGAAATGCATAGGATTTTCATGTAATTAATATTTATGAGTATGCTAAACATCGTCTTCCATAGAAATATATGATTGCTTTAATTAATTAAAGTTTAATAGAGGTATTGCATTGGTATAATTACTACTAATATTAGTAAGAAGCTATATATAATGTGGTTTTGAAGACTATAGTGGTTCCAGTTTCCAAATATGACAATCAAATAAGTAACAAGGGCAAATACAGGAATTTGAAAAAGAAAAGCGGGGGATGCCATTTTAAAATTAATTAATTATTATTCTTTGCCGTATAACGTTGTGAATTAACTTTATTTACGTACTGTGTGCAGTAGGGGTATGGGCTTAATCAAGGGATGGGGGGGGGGGGGGTCTATCTATAAAGCTATCGTAACTAATACTGAATCAAACATCCAAAATAACAATAGGAGTTGTAAGTGCATCATGTCTATTTTTAGAATTTTGGAGAATATCATATAAAAGTAGAACTTCCGGTGATAGGCAAACAGAAGTACTAGGCCGTAGGTTGACTAAAACTCGAGAAAATCTTAATACGCCGTTACAAAGGATCGTATCCTTAAATTTCTGTTTGATTCATAGATGAATTAATGTTGTTCAGCATGGTTCACGGGTAATAAAACGGGATGCAACGTAAGGTACGTAAAAATGACAACAGCCATGCACATTTCACTTATACAAGCTTATCAGCAAAAATCAGTTAACTGGGTATAGTACGTCTAAAGATATAATTCGCTCAACTTACAGCTCTCATAGGAAAATAGTATGGCACCAAACGTTTAAAACAAAATGCCAACTGGAATATAAGACATTTGACACTTCTTTGATTCAATATGTTGGTACACAATACACCTTCTGATGATGAATACTCAAGATAGTCGAACTATTAATTATAATACGGTTTATGAAGTGATTAATGAAAGTGTCTTCCATACCGGAAAGTGACCCATTTTCCAGCACTGTTACAATTGACGTAGACTATCAACTACAATTGACGTAGAAAGCACACTTAATACACCACTACTACAAATTGATGAACATTAGTACAGTTATAGGGCAGTGACTCCTAATAGTCTACACTCTGTAACACTGTGTGACACTTTATGACACTTTGTGACTCTCCGTCAAGTGTGTGGCAAAACAGAAAAATGAAACACATATTTCACAATGGAATTGTTATTCTCGCACGTGCAAGCTGTCAAATGATTGTCAAAACATAAAAGAGATTGTACATATCGCGTATAGTATCTGCCTGTAGGGTCCAATACTAATTGAGTACAACAGTGACTACACTAGCAGCGAACTGTAATTGTGGGATTGGCATTATAATATTGCCATTTGAAATAGTTAATGAAATTTAGAACGTTTAGTACCCTCTACCAAACATATATTATTTTAGAAACTAGGTTCCGATTCAATCTCATTAGAATCAGATTTGAAACGCTCAGATATTTGGACATCGCTTTGAAAGAATCACTACAACCTAACAGGACATCTAACTTATTTTTTGGCTGTGAATGTTAAAATGTTTAAGAAGCAAAACGAGATCTTATTTAATAGAATATAATTATTCTAAAATACATTTTCTTTATATGTATGTGTAAATGTATATATCATCTGATAACATAATGCAAGTACTGTCCAACAAACAAGCGCCGTGTATATGTTAGATTTCTAATATACAAGTTCATATACATGTACTTTTGAACCTAATTTGAATTATTTTAAAAAAAACATTGTAGGCTACATGTATATCCAAAGAAATGATAGATTAAATTATTCATGAACAAACCTGACTACTTTTGACTTGGCCAGACAAAGAAACTAGTTGATGCAAGCATGATTATTCACAAACAATTCGCACTTATGTTATTAAAAAAAATATATCCAAATATAATATTGGAATCTATAGTACAATGTATGGCCACACACATATACTGCATATTTAAACAATATAGTTATTCACACGTGTTCCTACACATTCGTTTAGTCTACTCGGTTCCCATTCAGAACAACAGATAGCGATCATGAATATGTACGACCTATCACTGCAACAGTGAAGGATAAAGAACGTCCCCTTGTGCACCACACATAATAAGACTCTTTGTGCAACAGAGAGGTGACTATTAGGTAACAATTGTATCGCCGGTGAGGCCTCAGTGAGTCTATAAACCGAATCAAATGACATCATTAAAAAACATCCAGATTTGCTAACAGGTATCAGCATGCATCAGTCGGATAACTTCGTTTCAATGCTTCACAGAATCCTTTTCAGACTAGCATCCGTAAAGTCACACGACGGGTCATCAAGCCACCGTTATACGACAAAGGAGGCGAGATGACGGGACGTAACTCGTTTTGAAAAGTTAAAACCCATGAAAAGAAGAACATGTCCCTTCAGCACCCATCGTTTGTGACAATGAGAACATCTTCCCCTAGCTTTGTGACGATGTCGTATGTGTTATAACATATTCGTATAATGTTATCTTTTGATTGCAAAACATTTTGAGTACGATTTCATGCTCAAGCTCAAATTAAATATGAAGATTTAAACAAAACTCATCATGAAACAGATCATAAAATCGTACTCAAATAAAATTCGGGTCCAGATGTAAATTTTGTTTAGATTGCTATCAACGCATCAAAACATGTTCGTGGGTGATGGGTGAAGGGGGGTTAAGAGAGGGACGGTGGAGTTGGACGAATTCTGGTGGGGATGGGTTACTATATAGTTAAAGTTTTAAACTGACAAGGTCTAATGCAGATCCAGACTCTGGTATGTCCGCTCACAGATCCGATCCATTGAGGCCGTGTTATATTAGTAGTGATATTAATATATACATGCATGCGTTCTAAAACATCCTGTTTAGTTTCTATTTGACAGCTCGACGGCATTAATCAAATCATACGTTTGGTGTCAATGACCGAAAAAAAAGGAGAGTTAAATACCTACTTAGCACGTTGCCTGTACTCGTTCTAGTCCGGCTGCACTGGGTTTAACCCTCTCCATGCTGGAGGCAACCGGAGATGCCCTAAAGAACCGGGTCTGTGCCTAATCCAGCAGGATCGAGAGAGTTAAACTTGCCTTTTTGTAACTGAATGTATATACGTATTACTAGTAACTAATATATTCCGTACACCATTTGTTATAAGTAATATTGATATCCATGTTGTTCATTTGCCAGTAGACACTCATCCTCGAAACGCATGGCATTATGCATAATGTAATTTCATCCGTCAAATGGATGCTAATCAGACATAACGGTCCGTGTTTCAAGGATGACATACAATGTATTCATAACTTGGTTTGCTAAAACAAATATCAAGGAATCTATAGGTGCAATGGAATACTACAGGAAGATAGAGTAACTATGATGATACTTTTGTTTTTAGGATACACTTGTTATACAAATACTTATAACCAAAACGTTAATATGTTTTTAAGTTAGCGACTAAATCCTATTCAATATTCACAATGCGTATATATTGGCGTTGCCTTGATCTTTTACATACAATATATACATATATCCTAATATATCTCTAGCATATACTTGAGTTCAATTTGTCCATCGATACTACTGCTCTGCCTTCCAATGCATTCATCACGGAAAACCAAAGGCAATGAACGGTGCCTGTAGGTATAAATGTACTTATGAATGAAAAGGTCGCGTCCTTGACGAGAACAAACGGTCACGTGATGAAATAAATCACGACCAAATAAAGATTTTATTGCTGCATTTAAGGCTATAATGTATATCACATAACTAACCTGGACGATCATGTGCAAAACGGCGCAAGTCCATTGTGTTACCTTCATTTTAACCTTGGCGATAACACTACGTACACTGAGGTTGAAGTTATGCCGTTTTGCACAGGATGCTGTGTTACGGTCTCAGTTATTAGCCCGCACGCGTCTTCTGCATACGTACACACACCTACCCGTTTAATTTATTGTTATTGTTCGATATCAACACGTCAGACCTGTATGGGAACACACGATGCGGAAACTTCAAGTCAGTACACGACTAAACGCGTACGTGCGCTCAATTAACATACAAATCGACGGCATAGCGGTACATCTTAAAGTAATTATTTGGTAATAGTACCCGTCGGCAGATATTAAGCAGAGCACGACATTGTCAGTGGGTTTTAAAGGCCGTTTTGCAATCACTGGTTTCTTGCGTATGTGGACAAAGAAGATAGGACCGCTTCATATTGTTTGTCTTTTATTGCTTATTAATCTTATTCATGGTGAGCGTGCGGATTTTGTACAATAAAAGCGGAATATATTGGCCTTATTCAACCATCCTAGGGCTTATCTCGAATGGGCATCAATATTTCAAAGACTGCCAATACCTGCATCGGAATGTAGTATAGCGTATACTGGATTGAGAGAGGGTGAAAAGTAGAGATAGGCCTACAAAGAGACCGGAGTAGCGGGTTTCAGAGAGAGAGAGTGTGTGTGTGTGTGTGTGAGAGAGAGAGAGAGAGAGAGAGAGAGAGAGAGAGAGACATATACAGGCATACAGACAGAGAGAGACACGGAAAGAGACAGACAAACAGAGATAGACAGAGACACAGAGAGAGCGAGAGATAGAGAAGATAGAGAGAGAAGAGAGAGATACGAGAGAGGGAGAAGAGAGAGAGAAGGGAGAGAAGAGAGAGCGTGAGAGAGCGTGAGAGAGACGGGGAGAAAGGGAGAGAGACGGGGAGAAAAGGAGACAGACGGAGCGAATATCAGAGAGACATATAGAGAGAGAGACGGATGGGGATGGAAGGGAGAAACATGAGATATACATAGAGCCAGACGGAGTAGGTCTCAAATAGAGGAAAAGTAGATGGAAATCGAGAAAGAAAGACTGAGAGAGACGTATGTAAAGATGGGTGGGGGTGGGCGGACATAGATAGGGGTACTAACTTACATTCAGTATACGCAACCACACATTATATGGATACTTCATGAATGTGGATGCCGCTACATCTTCTCTAGCTGGCACTGCCGATAGCTATACACCAAGACCACCTATGGTGTGTCTAGGTAACCACTATATTATACCTATCGCTTAATGGAACCACAAACCTTCTCAAACATCAGCGGGAGAGTATACTATCAGCTTTGAAGTAAGACGGTCACGTGGTGCATTCACGTGGCTCACAAGCAGCTCCAATGGTTAAAAAAAACTAAAAGAACATTATGGAATCAAAACTTATATTGGAGTATACCTTGTTCTCGAGCACTATACAAGTATGTGCTCCTACTACTACTACTACCAGATCGCATCGTATAGTACTATAGGTGTCAAGGTTTTGTTTCCGGCTGCAAGAATCAGCTCATCACAGTGACGTGAACTCGCAACATCGTATTTCGATATCGGCGCCACCTGTCCTAAACCAATTCAAGTGTTGATTAAAACACATTCCCAGTGGTTGTAAGAAGTAATGTCAGTACACGGAGCTGCACGTTGCACATCCACAACGTATACCAACTGCCACACGTCCAATTTAATTTCACTTCGTGCAAATAAATAAAACAAGTTTTTAAATAAAATCCCAGGTAGCAAGTATTTCCAGACGAATGTGTGTGTTCACACCGTACTTTTAGCCAGCCATTTTTCATAACATAAGAAACTCAACGATGTCAAGGTTATCTAATTATGTCTGACTGGATCGGCAAAAAGAGAAAAAGTCCAACAAACACGGAATTTCTAGATCAAAGCTAATGGTACTCTCATCACCAAATAAACACATCTCTAAAGACAGTCTGTTCCCGTTAGGCCAACTCTTATCTCATTCGGATTATCTCGGAAGCAGTCGTGGCTCCGATATGGCATTCGGATTGGCTTCTCAATACAGACGGCAAGCGTGGTGATACATTCGAGTAGATTGCGGACTCATTCAAGACCCGTCCAAACCCACTGGCACAGTCTATGCCGACAACAAAAACCCGAGCGTACAAATAACCGCCGAGGATTCTTGAGACTTCTTTACGTTCGATATTAATCCACGTCATAAAGGGATGCTCTCAATATGAGAAGCATTCTCCGACTGTCTGCGATTCTGGCGTAGTTCTCGAGAAGTGCTCTCCCCTTGGGAACCTTAGACTACCGTCTGGGGGTCGTTCAGCTATTGAAGAACTGGTCACGGGGGACGGTCAATGCCAAAACATACGTCATGAACATTTCTGGCTTATCTTGCAGGAACTGTGCTATCTCTACCAATTTTCACGGTTACATCTGGAAACACACCTTTAACCCTATCCCTGCTTGAGGCAACCGGAGAAGCCATGAAGAGAAATGTATGGATTTAATCCAGTAGGAAAATGGTTAATGACACATTGCAAGACGTCCTATACTATCATAATGAAATCTTGGTTGGGTTCCGTTTCTTTGAAATATCATGATATATCTGTGTGTTCAGAATCACGATCTGTTTGGTTGATTTAGCACAACTCCCCCACATACTCAATTACAGCATCATCTGACCTTTTGTTTCTGAATGTGTGCGTCTACAGATTTATTGGAAAATGAGTCTTGTGTAAAGTTAAATTAAGCAAAATTATCACTCATCTTAGATGATGATAACAAAAACCGCGTAATGCCATACTGAAATATGTGTTTCTTTTTAAAGTAATAATAAAATGGCTTACGACGTGCTCGACTCGTCTCTTCAAGTCTCTTGTATAGCTTATTCTACGATAACCAGGCCCCGAGATTACGAAACAATTCTGAGTACGATTTCATACTCGACTCAGAATTTTGTTCATAAAACGTCATGTGACGTCATAGTCTGAGTACGTTTTTGTGCTCAGAAAGTTTCGTAATCTCGGGAACAGGTCAATTTACACAGGACTAATCTATTGAAATGATGTCTTAATTGATACTATACTGAATATATAGTAGCGTTCCCGTATAGCTTATATTCGCGTTTTATATACGAATAATTATGTACTTGCACATTTCTTATTTCTTCCACTATAACATTGTTAGGGTAGTTCAACAAAAACGTCTACGAAATCTAAAAACAAATGGCTATAGAAGCATAGTTCCACCGGTATCCAATGGCAACATCCAACATCCTTGTTCCCGATCACGTGTCTCCGCTGTACAGCATAGCGGAACCACGTGACCGGGAATAATGATGACGCTCCAAGAGTGTTTTGACATGTTACGTATACACGACAATAAACATAATACTAGTCTACTATATAGCATACTTGTTCATAAAAAAAACCGTTTCGGAACTCTCATGTGCGACCTTCACCAACGTCATAGGTATTTTAGACTTACGAAAACCTATACGACGGTAACAGAATAAATAAAGGAACGGCTGGAAGCTTTGCATTGCTGAAAAGGTAACTCGCGAAAATTAATCTACAAGACGTCATAAACCCTGATTTACGATATACAGTAGTAGGTTAAGGGGTTAATTTATGCTGCGTTACACAGTACATATCACTACAACTACATGTAATAATACGCACATAAAACTAGTACATTTCCTGGACTATAGTAGGCCTACATATCCATCGTAAGCTTTACTGTACGGTGATATGAACATGGAAATGTGAAATGATTAATTATTGTATTAGAAGAATAAGGAACAGATATTAACATGTAATATCAATTAACACTAACACTGTTTTGGGGGTTTGTATTTTACACGCATTTCCAATGTCAGATGAAAAACAGTAATTTCTCTGATCAAGATGAAAATTGATTGCGCTCTGAACAAAGGTCATGTGACCTGTCACGTGATGTCAGATACTATATATTTGAAGTCTCCCTTTATTTATGGTGTCCTCGCATGTATATAATAAGTTGGGATAACGTGGATAATTTATCGCTTTTAAAGAGAGTGATCTATTTTCATCTGTTTGGTGTTGGACAATGGATGAGCACCTGGGTATTGTCTTTAGAAATAGCAAAATGTCTGTGAGAAAGTTGATTTAAATTTCACTCATACTCGAGTACTAGGGGCTGCTCCTTTCTAGCTGTTCTGTCTGTACTTTCTGTCCGACGCATGCGCAGTTACATTGTGCGGTGTTGATCCTTGGTAACTGTGCATGCGTCAGACAGAAAGTAAAGACAGAATAGCTAGAAAGGAGCAGCCCCTGTATTTGTAGGTGGAAATGTAGAAAATTGGTAAATAGATAATATTTATAAGACAATGTATAATTACTTGGTAATACTTTTCATGGACTTTTTTCTTTTAAAACTGATAAAACAAAGTGCCCAGGAACATAGATAAATAAATGATTGAGATTTAGGCAAAGAATAAATCTTGTCACGCCAAGTCCGAAACGAGTTGGAGATTTACTGCTGTTGGTAAAGCATATGGCACTTACATAGAAAAATAGGTCTTCATACAGTACTACTCACAGCTTTCAACCAAGGCGGCACCGAGCTCTCAGTCTCACATGTCATTGGTCGATTGGTCTCTGGGGGCGTGTCCGGTTTCCCTGAATCGTGTGTGGCCATGTTGGTGGGCAGAGCCTCTGCTATGGGAGTCTTCCCAGGCCCCGCCTCCTCCTCATGAAAGGCGCTGTCCTCCTGGATAGTCTCCACCTGGACACACTCGACTGCACACGGACAGACAGACAGACAATATTAAATAACCAATGTCAAATTAGAATATTAAATTTAAAATGTATTTTTTTAAAGTAATTTAATATTACATAATATTCAATCATTCTGTTAACCCTCTACATGCTGGAGCCAACCAGAGATGCCATAAAGAACAATGTCTGTTCCTAATCCAGTATGGAAAGGGTTAAACAGTAACATATTTGCTACACCAGTTCATGTTTTAATATGTTCCGCGATATTTTGTCAAACTTTTGATTAAACAGGTCAATTGCAAGCGCTCAATATGGTAAGTAGTAATTATTATTTTACATACAGTAACATAATACACACCCTTTTAATTGCATTGCTTTTGAATATACATGCATACAGCATATAACACAAATTACATATTTATTTGATACATGTATTACAAATTGTATACTAGTATACTAATTGTGTGTTTTTATATTGTTTTTATCTGAAACTGTCTCCTAAATTTAATTGTTACTTTAATACTTTTAATACACAATAATAAATACAATTAATATTACTGTTAGTAAATAATTAATACAAATTTGTAATTAAACATCAATATTTAATCTAGTACTGAAGGAGGGTATGCAACTCCCCACAGCCAGAGTCCAAGGGGAAAAGCGAATGAGATGAATCCATGTGTAATATCATACAGTGGGAATAATAAGCTGAACTGGCGAATGAATAGTACAAAGAACGAGTGAATATATTATACTAATTGCATAAAGATTGTTTGAGCCACAGTGCTCTGAATAATAATAACAAAATATAATGTTGTATATCTATACTATTATTATTATAGATATATGACACATAGAGGTTTATTATAATTATTTAAGAGTGCTGTGTTTTAATAATTCTGTCCTGTCAAATATACTTGGACTATGTTATGCATTGATTAATAATTAGAGTGAGATTTATCTATCGTAATAATTTACATGAAAAGCAGTATGTGTCTGTATGCTAAACACATGCTATATTAATAATAATAATATTAATAATAATAACTAAAAATTAAAAATTAAAAAATTAAAAATAAAAGAATTTAATAATAAAATAAAATAAAAAATAATAATATGTTCTCAAACTGCTACATATCATAACATAATGCTGGACTACATGCATATCTAATAAATACTGTACTTAAGCACTAAGCAGAAAATAGCATTTTATCTGTATCATTTTTAGACATATTTAAACCTCGACACAAAAATTTGAATTAATTGTGTACTGTATATGTTTGGTAATTAAAAATACACTATAAACGTAACCAATCGTCAATTAAAATTTGGGATAAAATCATGCAGTTAACAAAAAAAATTAAACTACAAGCCCCAAAAAGTTTTTAAATATTTAATGAAATAATTTAATATACATGTATTACTATTTAAATTTGTTAAATTTGTTGGTGTGGTACAAGTATTAGTAGAATTCAAAACACAAACATTTCATGATTTTCAATGATTTTTATGATATAATGTAACATAAATATTAAAATAATATTACGGTATGCAGGTGAAGTGATTTTACACAGTGAACATCAACTAGTGGGGTTCAGTACGGGTTTCTGATTTTTCAAAAATTGTAGACAGGGAAACGCTTGCTAAAAACAGTGATGAATGTAAAATATTGAAACGCATCATAATTATTTATGGTTCCATATCAAGATGATAATGATCATGTAGTTTAACGTTGATGCGGAAATCTTTCAATCATTTGCGACGTGTGATAGACACAGAATATTAAACCGTAATGTGTCGCCATTTTAAATTTAATTCCCCTGTTATACAATATTGTTCAATACTATTATATGTATTTATAAGCTAGATTGATTATGTAAATAAAAATGAACAGGAAATTACTTTTAAAAATATTAAGAAAAATTGAGATGAAGTGTTCAGAAATTACCCTCAACATTGAATGGAATAACACACATGCAAACATGCTCGAACTGCAACCATAGCTACTAGCCAGGCACACACTTTCATTGATGTCTCTTTAATTAACACTAAAAGACTCTATTTAATTTACATTTAAGATGAGAAATGAAATCAGAGAACATGGTAAAGTTACAAAAATAAAACACAAAACTTTTAAAAACCTATTCCCCATAACCGTTGGAAAATACATAAAAAATTGAGAGAGAAAAAATGTAATAATGAACAGGGGTGTGTTTCACGAAAGGGGTGTACACATTTACATCGGACGAAAATTATGCAGATTTACTTTTACATCATTGACGTTGATTATATTATGTTATTTACGTCCGGCGTAAATATACACCCCTTTCGTGAAACTCACCCCAGATGAAGAGACAAATATTCTGCATCATAACATTAATTAATTTTATTGGATTTAAAATAATAATAGAGAGAGTGAAAAAGAAAGAGGTAAATTATGCAGGAGGGGATTAAATGAAATTATTTGTAACACAAAATCTGCATTAATTGGACATACATGTAGACATGCATTAACCCTCTCCCTGCTGGATTAGGCAGTCGCTGCTCTCTTTGGCATATCCAGTTGCCTCCAGTAGGGAGATGGTTAAGTAGACAAAGACATGCATTAATTGGACATAGACATGCACGGACAATCGGTCTAGACATGCGCACTCATCTCGTAACATATCTTACCTGCGGCTGGAGCTTTGTCTACAGCAGATTATAAAATTGCTTCGAAATATGTATACTGTAAATCATGAAATTAACGCGAGCAGAATATTAATGCAAAAAATGCGACCGCCATATTGTTGCATTTAATTGATGCGCATTAAATTGGTGTCACATTTACGTCTAAAATCTAGACGTGGTATTAAATTAGTGACGCATTAATTTTGTGATTTACAGTACACATATATTATTCCAAGCTGGATTCCAGTTTTCATCATTTATTTATAAGAATATATCCTATTCAAATTTTAAAATATTTATAAGAAAATAATGAAGCATAAGACTGGTACATATTGCAAAAAACAATATTATACAACATAAATTATGTTAGATTACAAAAAGAAAGAAAACAGAATTTAAGCAAAGACTGACAGTACTAGAGAAGAATAGTCATAAAACATAAAAATACAATATTGAGGCAGTTTAATTAACTGGTATATTATTATAAAAAAATACTTACATTTTGGAGAGGATACCCTGGACTTTAATGTTTTCTGGTTTAGAACCTTTTCTGAAAGTAGAATTGTTATTGTAAAC
>JAUTBZ010173753.1:0-10157 GCA_032361785.1 Lepetodrilus galriftensis | reverse complement strand
TTTAATTACGTTCACACTTCAGTGTACTATGCAGCGAGTCCTGAGCGTAATAAAGTATCCCTGGTGTGAGAGGATGACTTATCATGTGAAGAAGATAAAGCCGATTAAGCATATTTATTATAAGATGTCCTAACTGGTATACTATGGTATGTCATATACTACTGTAATACTAGCATAGTATACGCCAAATTATGTCAAGAATATTGTAACTAATATATTTCGATTAATATACTATAGTATAGAATGCGCCAAATGTATCAAGAATATTTAAAATGTTTCTTCCTAAATTGTACCTTCCGTTGTTGTGTAGGTCAAAGAATTGACACAGTATCTCCCTCTCGCCCATGGTTAGGCTGAAGAACAGTCTCTCCATGCAGAGCTGTAGGAAAACATGCAATACGAACATTAGAATACAGATGGTATACAGATGTAATAAGACGAAATAGGAATTAAACATAATGCTTCCGGGTACATTTTATCATTTACACATTTGGACGTATGCAGGATTACTAATTATGACATGTTTTAACACATGGCACTACTATTTGAAAGAAGTAGAGAAAGACAAAATAAATGGGAAGTCGGCCTACCTTCATGTCTCCCTTTGAGATATGATTCATTCCCATCCTGTCTCGTGACTGGAAGTAGGTCCTCAGGTATGCCTGTTGAGACAGTACCTGTAACAAACATAATCATACATTTATTGTCAGTATCCAATAGTCAATTTGGAGCATTTAGGTAATTGTCCAATGATATTAAGTATACATACTACATACTTTTAACGGTGCCTTACGGCGCAACACGTTAGCACACGCTTACCGTTGTAGCATCCCAAAAACACTCCCAAAGGAAGCTCAATCTAGAGTGTTTGGTGACTGCTACACCGGTAAACGTGTGTTAGCGAGTTGCGCCGTGTTACGCCGTTAAAAGTATGAATCCAGCTATAGGCTATTGTATGTAGGCATATATTATAAAGATCTATGGTGTAGGGTAGGTCTTATAGGGTAGTTTGCATTACTCGTATTACGGCTATTAGGCGTGCCGGTCACGTATGGGTGACAAATTCCCGCTGTGACGTAAAACAATAAGTCACTCCCTGCCGATGTCACTTCCGAGTTCACTCGGTTCGCTACAGTAGGAGACCGAACAATACTTCCTTTATGGTAGTAAACGTATAAAATACATATCTTACACTTTACCTTCCTATCTTCCAGCATGACGTGGCTCGAGTTGTCTCCCTTATCAATACTTCCGTATTGATTCTAAATCTGTCATTGAAAATATAGCCTGCTATATTTTTTTTAATGTTTCCTCTCCGCTTACTTTCAGAAAGAATGCAAGTTTAATGTTTTATTACAATATTATTCAAAACGTACACAAACATGTCCAGTAGCTTTTCATCTTTTACGATCGTTGACAGTTAAGACATATATTAGTCATCCTGATTATATATGAATAAAAATACGAAGCCTATATTATAGTTTAGAACAACTATTGGATAGTGTATTATCTTCAGGATATAGATGTAGGGAGCATCCGTTTCCAGTTAACTTTACTTTTCTCATGAATATTTGTATTATTAGTTGGAATAACGTTTTCAAGATTTGCTCTTCAGTAAAATGGAATGGGTGGTAGCGCAGTGGTAGAACGTTTGGAGGCAAATGTCCCGAGTTCAAATCCCGTCCTGGGAGCCCGAGATCAATGTTGACGCGATATAATAGGATGGGCTATCTGTAGAGTTGTCTGCGCATGTTCACTGCAATATTCAGTGCTACGAGTTTCCTCCTTGCCTGAACTGACAAGTCGTGATGAAAGTGAAATAATCTTGAAAGCGAATCAAATTTAAAAACAAAGTAAAGTGATGTCCTTAACTTGACGGACACGGAAACGTACTAAGGCCTACATGATGGTCTGGCAACTGCTTTAATATTACTTCAAATCATAACATGAGGCGGGGGTCTATTCTATTGACTCTGACCCGGAACTGGTCACTGCCACTGGCGCGGTATATTCACTTCCCAGCAATTTGATTGGCTCAGGTGACACAACATATGAATAAAATATTGTCCTAACCTTACCCAAACCATATGAGCCAATCAGAATCCGGGAACTGAGTCCGGGGAGTAGATCGGAAGTCCGGGTCTGGGTCTGGGGTCTGGGTCTGAGTCTGGTTTGCCACAGTTGAATACTCTCCGTATTTTAATGGAAACACGTTGAGTGTCACCAATGTTGGTAGAGGATAACGTATTGTAATTATGACAGCGATTATTTTGAATCACATTACTACTTTGAAAGAACCCAGTATGCTAGATGCGAAGGGATACTGGCAGTATACTAGATTCAAAAGAAAAGTACACATCAAACGCATTTAAATATATACTGGTATATTGATGTATATAACGAACAAAACATTATTATAAAAAACAAAACTTTATTCAATATTTCATTTTAATAATAAATATAATGCCGAATTACGTATATGTATGAATGCTAACAACAATGTATCAGTTATTACAACATAGCATTAATAATTGTAGATGCATATTCAAGGTACTTAATTTCATAATGAAATAATAATAAATAAATGAACACAAAATGGACAGATGCAACGCATTTTAAATATTGCACGTAATTCATCACATATATCAACTTCCTGAAATCGATAAATGTGTGTTACAAAAATATAAAACACATTTGTAATCCATTTAAAAAATAAATATTATTGAGCAGTTATCGCTCTATATCCACATTGCTAAATCCCGGGACGAGCGGAAATATACATGTATAGTTCCGATTCAACCAGGTATAGTCATTCTCACCATACCTACTATACATCGTACTACATTCATAAGAAATACATTCATTTAAGATACACCGAGTTACGGCAGTATAAATAATAATGTAAATATTGGTGTGTTTTTTAATAATGTGATACATGTATTTTGATGAGATCACTTCCCCTGACCCGGACCCGGACACCAGACATACATGCACACGCACACGCACGCACGCACGCACGCACGCACACACACACACACGCGCGCACACACACACACACCATTAGATGAATATTTTTGTTCTACAATCTCAAGAAAAATACGGGGGATTCCCCTGACAATAAGTCATTATTAGATTGATAATTCCCAGATCACTAAGTGGGTGTGTTCCATTATACTGGCTATTATGAATGAAACAGAATGTGAACACAAAATGAACATATAGTCGCGTCTAATGTATGGACGAGTATTCCAATGACCATTGTTACTGTTATAAACTGAAGTAAAAAAAGAAAGTATATCAAGTTTAATTAACAATCGAAATCCAAAAGATATTTATCAACGTTTACCATCAGCGCCATTGAGTATCCATTGACTAGATCTTATGCGCTATATACATTACTTAATATTAATATTATTATTATCATTATTTTTATTATTATTATTACTGTCAAAATGAAAGCCTATTTAATGCCGTTCCAGACCAAAATATAATTATTGATGTGATATTTCAAGCTATTTTTAAAAAACCCACACATTATGCTAAAACTGCAGGGTTTTCTAAATTAACTGCCATAATATATAACAAGTGTAACAAGTATTCAGTACGTCGAGTAATACAAAATAATATATAATTTAATTTTAAAATAATAATTAATAGGCCTACTTCAGATACTAATATAAAAGATATAAAATGATGGGAGACGATAACGAATCACCCTCAAAACACCCGCCATTACGCCTACTAAGCACCCAGCATTACACGGATATAATGGTCTGTGTTTAGAGGATGAAAATGAATAGAATAATGAACTACCTCGTAATATCATAACGAAGAAGTCCCACCCTGTTTACCGCTAAAACATCATGCCGCAGTTTGCTCACAGCGGCGAAACCAGACGTCGATGGTTAGAGACGCGCTCCTTATGCGCACATTGACATCCCACCGTCAACGGCTCCCAGACGTCAGCGTAGACGTAGACTCCGTCACGGCACGACGTCCGCCTCGACACCTTGACGTGGTACAACACAGGGTGGCAGTTCATCAGAGCGTTGGAGCTGCCGTCTTCTCGGAGACAGTCAACGCAGTTGCAAGCAACCTCGACCATCGAGTTCGGGTGGCGGTTGTTGTCGTAGTTCAAGACGTAATGGTGCGGACAGACGTTGCCGCCGTGACGATGTACGGAGACCTCCCAAGACGGACAGCTACGTTCCCCCGCTAGTAGACTTCTCCGGGTGTTAATAAATTCTTGTGGAATGGTGCTGAGGTTGTTGGCGGTGTTCACTAACGAAGGGATGAGATAGAAACTGCCGTGGATTGATTCGTCTCTGTTGTTATTGTCGTTGTCGTTATCTGGCTCAACACAGTGCACATGTCTCACTCCGCGCCGTAGTGTTGATGCGGACGAAAATGCCGTTAAGCATACCGTGAGGAATAGCTGAAAAATATTAACGGATCAGGTTATGATACAATTTCCGAAATATTGAACAACTTTCGAAATATTGCCTTAAAATTGATGATTAAAATAATTGTTTCGTGTCTAATCTCTATATATCATGAAATATGCATAAGAAACGAATAACTAAATTCGCTTTATTTGGTCATTGTTGATGTTTTAAATTAAAACCCATAAAGTTATCACTTTTGATCAAATATATGTTGCATACGGCACCAATATTATACTGGATATAATATTCAATAATATAACAAATGTTGAATCATGTTCTTTCTTAAATATCTGCTGCAGTAATCCGTTCTACTCACCACGGATCTTGAAATGAGATTGAATTCCATTGGTGATGCAACCAAACCTTGGCAGTAAGTATGAGGACAGAGAGAGTTACCCATCTTTAACAGCCTCGACATATATGTGAGATAAGTTCAAAATTCTCATGTTTATATACATAATTATCTGATTGTGTATCTTAAGACGGAAGTTTTCCATTTGTAATATAAGTAGAGGGGGGAAAGTAAAATAGCTATATATAGGTTTACCGTAAGAGATTAGTACTGTGATATGGTACTGCTTTTAAAACCTAAAACTAATTATAAACGTCATCAAATCATTCTCAGTACCACCCCAACCATCATCTAGACTATTACACAGCACATTAATCGATTCACTGATTTCTTTGTCGTAAAGATGTGGATACATCCTGGTGTCGCGTTACGTGAGAGAGGGGTGTGAATGAATGGGGAAGGGAGCCTGGAATTTGATATACTATTTAAAAATACCATTTGATTTCTACTGAAAAGTAACAGTGATGCTTTAATGTTGCATTCACTTCCTCGTGCCCTGTGTAATGCCAGTAGTAAGAGTATGTAAAGTGACATCTAATAGCAGCCTTGTGTTCTATTAAGCATTCTACGTGGTTCATTGGTCTTCCTGTCCCATAGGCATATGTATCTACATCCTGGTATTTCCCTTCTGATCATTAAATAAAAACAGTTGCCGCTAGTTTGCCGAATCACTGTGACAATATACATGTACTATTATAGGTAATTGTTGCAATTTCGCGACATATCTGGGATGGTTATTTTATTTTGGGAAATAATTACCTCCGTGGTGTCGCTTGGTTGATCCTAATGCCTGGGAAAACTAGTTACAGTCCATTCATAATCTAAGCGTGCTGTTGCACCTTCAGAATTGAAACTTTATTGTGACTGTAATGAGTAGCTTAACATTAAACCTGGGGCCCTATTCTCGAAACGTTCTTACGATCTTCTTAGCCTAAGAAAGTTCTTAAATTTATCTTGATACCTATAGCATGAGCTATTCACGTTCTTAGGCTAATGAAATCTTAAGAAGTTTCGAGAATAGAGACCCAGATCACGTTCCATCCAGATTTGCTATCACAATTTGTGACACCATTCAAAGTCATTGCATTGTAGTTTATTTAGTGTTAGTAACTGGAATAAACAATGTATATGAAATGTCTAGTTCATATGTACATCACCGTTATGCATCTGAACCTATCCTTGAAACTCCGCGGTGGTCATAATGACGGATGTTACGTTGTAGACGTAATGACCAACGTATCGGGGAATGCATCTGGACCATCCTTGAAACACCGAGGTAATTATCACCACTTAACTATGTATCTCACGGATGTTACGTTGTAGACGTAATAGGCCAATGTTTCGGGGATGGTATCTGGACTATCCTTGAAACACCGAGGTAATTATCACCACTTAACTATGTATTTGACGGATGTTACCTTGTATACGTAATAGGCCAATGTTTCGTGGATTGTATCTGGACTATCCTTGAAACAGCGAGGTAATTATGACTATTTTAAAACTACATGTATGTGTTTGACGGATGTTACGTAACTATAATGGCTGTGGTTTCAAGGATGGTATCTGAACATGTCGTAATGTGGAACACTTTAGTCTTGCCACAGGGAATCAAAGAACATTGAGGTTAACGGTCAATTGTGCAATTATGTCTTCTCGTGGATATGGTCATGGATGACACAAGATGACTGGAGACAGTCAATTGCAACCAATCTGATGTTCGAAAACAAGCGCTGTCGATCCGAGAGTAGGAAGTTGAATTATGGACACCAGGGGTGCGTTCAAACAGCACAGGGCTGAGTAAGCCGCTTAGCTAAACTGGTTCCCTGTCACATGCTTCTTGAGACAGTGGTTAGTTTGGTAAGCCGCTTGCAAGCCATTTATATAATTGTGTCTTTGAACGTACCACAGTTTTTTGTGTGTTTTTTTTCATTCGGATCCGGGTTTTTTTCCATGGGAATTATACATGTACAAATAGCAGGAAGAATTTTCTGATATGTCGTTGTTCTTTATTTGTTGTTGCGAAATGAATATGACTAACTTCCACAGATCTGCTCGAAAACTGGGTACGAAAGAATATAATGTGATGGTATTCGTACTGTGGGATAATCCTCCTCGAAACTCAGATTCAGTGGTTGCTCTGTTATCTGTAGCAAATGTTAAAGAAGACGCTGACTCTGCATGTTAGAGGATGCTATACAACGTCAGTTTTGCTGTGTTATGTCCACGCCCCAGAGGTACCAAACATCTTGAGTACCACTTCATACTCAAGCTCAAATTCGATATGTTGAATTGTGAATACAACTGAGTAGACCCTGAAATTGTACTCAAAAATGGTTTGCAATTCATGAATTGCATTTGTTTTGTTCGGTTTCTTCCCAGTGATCTGTAACAGTTGATTGTAAGTCACATTATAAAGGACTCGCTACAAGTGTAACTCCATTACATGTAACATTTCTATCACTTAAAACCTGAAAATATGGTTAACTAAATTAAATGTAGCGACAACTAGACTTACACTTGTAATGGGTTCTTAAACTTTGACTTACAATTAATTGCAGTTACAACTGTTCTGAGCAACGGGGTCCAGAAAGTGTGTATAATGACATATTAAAATTAAAATTGGCGGAATGTTCTTTCTTTTCTTTTATCTCTGTTTCTTTTGGTCATGGAAACCTTCCTATGTAAGAGATCTGAGCGTTTACTAGTATCTGAGGTCACGTGATGTCCCTGGGTCGATTCGAATGCAGTCTGTAATGACAATTAAAGGCAAATCGAGCTTCTGCATCTCTTTATTATATTCAACCTAAATACCATTTCTTCCTGGGACTCTGGTGAGAACATGTGCACCCAACTGGAATCTGTTCGTTGTCCCAATAAAAGTCGAATTCACCGTACCGACAGATCTGCCGTATAACGGGGATATTGTGGTATACCGGGCGGCATCGGTATCTGCTACCTAAGCATATTTCACACGTGCAATTGGCGTAGATTATATTGTGAGGATATCTGAAAAATGAGGAGGAATAGTTTATCATTAGTTGCAATATATTACAAAACTAAGCATTCACTTTTTTAACCATCTCCCTACTGGATTAAGCACAGACACTGCTCTTTAAGACATCTAAGATGGCCTCAAGCATGGAGAGAGTTAATGAAGTTCATGGATGATCCGCGTTCGCTTCATTTCCCCAAAAGTCCATTTGAGCAGTCATTCTTGATTTCTTCGCAATATAAATGTATTCTCCGATACACATTTTTCGGACCGATGAGCGTAGATCGCATATATATTATACATCATATGTTTTGTATTGAAATCTGCCTTTTTTAAATGAATTTTTGTCCTTCTATTTCGTTTTACATTGGCAAAAAGTAACAGGTAAAAGTGGAGAGGAAAAAGCTACAAAATACAAACGGCTTTGACACAGACTAGGAAACCAATAGGTAACTTATTTAATGATACCTTTCTGACACAATCCTGTTGGCAATGAAGTTATTATCCTTGGTCTGTCAGTACCAGCCGGTGCTCGCAGATTTTCTGCAACATTCAGCGCTACGGATGTTGCGGGTTTCTCCCTGCTTTAAACGGACAGGGCCGTGATATGTGAAAGAATCTTCATAGCGACTCTAAACCCCAATTTACATAAATAAATACAATTTAAAAACACTATTTATGGAAAGTCATACCTGTTTTCGTCGTGGTTTTCGTAGTATTCCCAGGGACAGAGTGACTGTAAGTTAATGTCGTCACTGAAGGGAGCGTTCGTTGGGCACGTTCCTCTCACAGGGGAGAAGTATCGATTTGTTAAACTGGTATCTAGAACTGACGGTACGTGAGAGTGTATACTGCTCTGGAGACGGTCCATTATTTCCATGGCCTGAGGTGAGTGTCGACACCGCCCTTGAGTGTTGCCGGAGGAGCGTGTGTACGTTAGAATGATGACCAGCACCAGTAGAGGGAAGTGTGACACCTGAAACAAATATGTAATTGAAAGTGATGTGAAATTACTCAGGGTTTATTCAAGTTACTGCTGTGAATCAATGGGGAACTCTTCAGCTGAGCAAAATTTCACTCAAGTTTGTTTGAAAATTCGGGGCCTGATCCGGGATTTTAGCACAATCCTAGTCTGTATCACATCTTGTTCTCACCCAAATACTCCTATCTAAAATATCACCCTAGACCAGATAATCAAGTCTAGATTCCTAGATCAAGAAGATAAAGAATCTCAGAGGCTCCTTTCATATAAATATAATACCAATCAAATTCATATAATTTACATATAAAGTAGTTTCTTTCATTTCGTTTCTTTCATTTCTTTCTGACTATGCCAGCTACCTTATATATCATATATATTCTGTTTTTGGGTACAACCTGCCCCAGAATCAATGTTCGTAGAAGTTACCTTCGTCATGATACTATGGCTATCTATACTGTGTCGGCGCAAACCCCTGGGTTCAAACAACAACCAGATCGTGGACGTCATCAATTTTTATTCTATCCCAGGGACGCAAAGAACGATTAGGTAGAAAGACAATTAACATGCCAATATCTGGTGTGATCAATTTGTAACCAAATAAATGGCATGGGATGATGTACAACGTGAATGGAGAAAGTCTGCGGGGTGCCATTTCCCACCTGAACCAAATTGTTTGTCACTGATCTGCCCACATAAAATCAATGACGTGAGGTGCAACTGGATTCGAAATATTTAATTTGTATAATAAATAGCAGAGGTCCGAACATACATCCTTGACGTACACCAATATCTTATTGATTTTTGTTGTTGCTGTCATCATAGATTATAATCTATGCTGTCATACGTCACGATTACATAAATCAGTGACATCAGATGCAACTGGATTCGAAATATTTAATATGTAGAATAAATAACAGTGGTCCGAATATACATCCTTGAGGTACACCAATATCTTATTGATTTTTGTTGTTGCTGTCATACGTCATGATTCCTCTTGTGCCAATACGCCGAGGTATCGACCACATGACTTTTACGTATGTTCAATTTTCTCCACAATGGCTGCACAGTTGGCCCGATAATGTCCAATACAATAACTCTCGGGTGGTACCCAGGTGGTGATTTCGGCCACAATTTATCAGGTTATGAAAATCATGTTTACGACAATGGCAGTTATAGCAAACATGACGACAGGCAATAGGAGCCATATTTGTATAATCGGAAATTATTTAAGGTGGTTTGCGTCTTCTAATATAACGTGACATCTATATTCATATTCCAGTTTTACAATACATAGCGTTCGTTATATTCTAGATCTAGTCATTGTCGTAGATCTAACGACGATAAGGTGTTCAGTTTAAACTAATTAAAACATTTAAAATAGGAGAA
>JAUTBZ010173742.1:0-10157 GCA_032361785.1 Lepetodrilus galriftensis | reverse complement strand
TATTATTATTATTATTATTATTATTGTTATTGTTATTATTATTATTATTATTATTATTATTATTATTATTATTATTATTTTTATTTTTATTTTTATTATTATTATTATTGTTATTATTATTATTAGACTAGTATTATTATTAGTAGTACTTTCCATTAGTTATCAATATTTTAATATTTATATTACTATTTATTAATTATCTCGACGTTGCAATATTTGTGCCAGTGGTCGTGAGAGGTTAGTTTGACCGTGTTCAGTGCTTAGAGTTATCTCCCTTAGTCAGAAAACCAGAGGAAATGTGAGATTCTCTTAGCATATATATAACCGCTTTGGTATCTCCAGAGAATGTACTTTGCATATTTAACTCCAAAACGACAACCTAATCTGTGATATTATGCCTTTAAATGCTTGTTTATTTGTATGTTTTCTTCTATAGCGTTGACCATTTCAGCGTAATACTACCAATATATACAAAATTAGAAGAACAATTCCGACATGCCATAAATTAATTTAATTTTACTAACCAACTTAGATGTTACAAATAACGAGTCAATCATTCAGTCGTTGATTGTTTGAAATGGAACACTTCTACGACGCAATTCACCTCCAATTTCAAATGTCGCAGACACTAGAGTAGTTTGCCTTCGTTAAGAAACACTATCAAATCTAAAACTGTCGCCATTAAATCGGATCATTTTAAAAGTTTAAAGCAGACAATTTTTAAAGCAGATCTTATCATGGTAAATTATAAGATAATGGTAAATTATATTTTCTTCACTTGCCCATTTGTTGTTATCAAAGAAAACATATTATATCCATATTAATTGTTCATAATCATATTTGCATAGATAGTCGTGCATGACACTATGTGCGCGCGCGCGCGTGTGTGTGTATGCGTGTGTACTGTATTTGTGTATGCAATTACCAGTGAAACACACCATCATTATGCAATGACAATATTTTCAAGTTCAAGAATGCCATTATGTTTCACAATGGATATTTAACCCTCTCCATGCAGGATTAGACAGACACTGCTCTTAGAGGCATCTCCGGTTGCCTTCAGAATGAAGAGGGTTAAAAGACAGTGCCCGATTCGGAGTCTGCTATTGTGGAACCTCCATCTTCGCCACCTAAGCATGCTAATTTATTAACCACTTACCTCGGTCAGGCAATAGAGTGAGGGTTCGAGTATCTTTATTAGCTACGTCAAAAATCCCTCTAGAGGGAGCCACTTCATGAGACTACATCTCGCGAGTTTACGGCGTAATAAGTCAGCACCGCGAGATCATGTAATTACCATCTTTATCGCGCCGGTCGTTTGAAGTGTTCTTGTCCAGTCATTGAGGTGAAGTGAAGCGTATCACAACCATCCAAGTGTGCTTTCTGAATCTCAGGCTTGTTAGTAAGCCGATACGTCAATGACTGCTGGGTTTCTACAAGAACCACATTACCTTGACACTGATATAAAACTGAGGATGAATTTACAGTGTCGTTAAACACATTGCTTGATGCCACGACGGATTATGAGGCCAAGTGCTGGTGTCATTGCATATCCACCCAGTGGCAGTATCCTGGATGGGAAATGTTAGGTCATCTACATCCGCCATATCGTATATTATGAGGGTACATCTATAGCTAGTGTAGGGTTTAATATACTACTCTACTACTAATACAATTCCACCCTAACAAAGTCCTGAAATAATGACGTCCATAGTATAGATTACGACAAGCAGCTGGATAATTCGAAACATAACAATTAAATCTAATAAAATAAAAACAAACACAAACAAATAATAATTAGCGAAATACCACATATTCAGTGTCACCGAAATAATATAGGAATGTATTTCTTTAATATATAAATTTTACCCAAACTTGCAAATCCCACTTCACGTACGTTATTCGTGTATCACGATGACTTGATTTTTTTCATATACATGCATTTGTTTTGGATTTATAAAAACTCAAATTCATCACTCCCATTAAACCAAAAACGTCAAAGTGAGACGTCAACGTTGATTGGTCACGGTAACATGAATACCGGATGTGACGATCTCGCGTTACGGCACGATGCTGACCTAGAATATAACCGCCTGAGATATCTATGTAATCTTTAGTATCCATCTTATCTCGTCATTGAACTTTATTTCCAGGACAAATTTACATGGTTCTCAATAACTTAGCTTTAGTGATTAGTTCATAGATAGTGTCGGTGGGTAACCCGTACTATAGATAACGACAGGGTTGCTAATTAATTTAACATATTGGAAAAGTTTGCAGGGATGTGAACGGAAAATAGAATTATAATGTATGAACCCAAGTAGTACAATTAATTATTACAGATATATGAAATATTTTACGAATTTAATTTCATTTTGAAGTATTTCCCTGTATTAATGGCCGGTTAAGGACATCGCATTCCATTGCTTATCCCAGAACGTGTACATTTCAAATTTGGCATTTTCTTTTGCAATTTGAAGATAAGTATAAATAGTACAATTGATAAACTCAAGTGATAAATACCTTTAGATAGCAATTGCATGATATTGATAAACTCAAGTGATAAATACCTTTAGATAGCTAATGGCTGTTGTAGCACATTTCAAATGAGAGTAGTCAGTGCATTCTTAGGATCCGACACCGTTCTCTGGCGCTGTGTAAATTGCCTAAATTACAATGTCATTAGATGATATATTTATAATTTCTCCGAGCTTTCATAAACACCACGAGCAAAAGCTGTCTCTCAACAGGTTGATTTCGCTGGTTTTTCTGACAGGGTCAGTGGTATGTGTTTACCTGTGCATCTCTCTTATCCTATGTAAGCAAACTCGTAAATGTTCGCACATCGAGGTAAGCATTACGTTTATCTTATCCCCTATACAGCTGCTTCACCGCAACATCCTCTGAGATTGTGAAGGGAGATAACCCAAAGAAGGGAGATAACTCGTTTAGCAGGGTTTCTCAGTGTACGGAGGACGGTATTGAAACAACGTTGACCCCTGGGTTGAAGATGATCAAGTGGTTATGCTCTTTGCTTTGAAGGGATGTATGTGATAATACATTTCCCCGACAAAAAACACTCTTAAGAAAAACGTAAATATTGTGCTACAAGCCATTGCCTTCCCTAGCGCCTCATTGCGCATTTACAATTCCGGGAAAGTTAACGCAAATTACACCTTGGATTTCTATCACATATGGACTACGTATTTGGTTTGGGGGAATGGGGTATTTATGAGTCTAGGAATGGGACGTACGTTTCATCGCTGTACTATAATCGAATGCGGTATCTCACCTAACTGAACCTTGTTCTAGGCAAGGACGTAGATATAGCCCAGTTTATGGGTGTAAGCACGTGAGATAGTACTTCTCACTACGACTGCGTAAATCGTTTACATGTCCATTCTACAGTTCTGAGAGTGATCACGATATTCAGGGAGATTTGATTGGTTTTGCAGAGAAAGATATAGACCAATGTTAATGCACTAACTCTCATCTAAATCCAAATGCGTTCTCCATTTCGAAGCCAACCACTAGATACAACCACCAGCATACTCGCAGTGTACGTCATCCTACTCCACAATCCACACCACCAAACAGCACCACAACCCACCCGCAAACTCATACCTCGCTTATAGGCCTATATTCGTTCGCACCCTCCCCCACAAAACAAAAACAAAATAACAAAACATGTTACTAATTGTTTAATGTCCTACTCCTAACCATCATCCGTCCAAATTGCGACCACTTTTGGGGCGCTACATTACTTCCATTTGACCCCCACTCCCACCCACTCTCCACTACCAAAATGAATCACCATTGTCTCACCCACCCGTAAACGAACGTCATCCAACATTACTCATGGAGGTTTAGAGTCGCTTTCTAGATTCTTTCACAAATATTACGCCAATTTAGGGCAGGAGGAAACCCGCAACATCCGTAGTGCTGAATGTTGCAGTAAACCTGCGAGCAACGGCTGGTACTGACAGACCAAGGATGATAACTGCACTGCCACTCTACTGACAGAAATGTCAGCGTCAGAAACAGAACTTTCGCGAACAGTGATGCCGGGCACCCCGGGGCGGGATTTGAACTCGGAACCTTTGGCTCCGAAGTGCAAGCGTTCTACCACTGTCCCACCACTTGTCCTTCTTATGTATGTGTGGTAGTATGTTCTATAGAGACGGAGCTACTAGACTCAAAACCAGCTTGCTCACACTGAGAACGCACTTACAGAATATCCGCTCTCTCACGACGACTCCAGCCCCGCCCTCTTTTCCACTCCCAGCTTCACCTCCCCCCACAGCCCCTCCCCCCGGGGCATGAGGAGTATCAGAATCTAAGGGCAGCACCTACCCATCACTCGTCAAGGGGATCACAGGAGCCCGTCGTGTTGGATTGGCATCACGGCAGACACCGACTCGACATCTGATACACAGACATCCAATAGTGTCAGGAATAAATCACTGCTACTCAGAGCATCTCGATGAACAAACTCAGTATTATCATCATCCACGGGCGTTACTACAAGAGCAAAACCTACCCGCCTGTTATTTTCCGGAAGGCATAAATCATTGGAATATTTTATATACATTTCTGAATGCCATCTTTATCTTATGCTGCCAAGAGCGCCTATTCATCTATGGTTGGAGAGAATATATGCTTGATATATGCGTATTCTGATCAAATAGTAGACAGGTTTTGTATTGGAATGTATCACTGTTCTATTGGTGTGGGCATAGGAGTCGGCTTCTTGGGTGGAATTACATTGTACTGTCTGCGTTCTGCAGGCGGTTATCTCACGATGAATGACTTAAAGACAGTTCACACACCCCTTGTCTTCATGCGCGCGTATCTTGTCAGCAAACCTCTGAAACGTATCTTTACTTTAGGCTATGTGATAGCTGCAGATGTCTGGGGAAAAACTCAGTGTGGACAACGATGTGCAATGGTAAAACTCATATGGTCATATCACGTCTAGATCTATGCTGTGGTTCAAATACAATATTAGTTTAAGGGACGCGTATACCGCTTTCTTTGATGTTCAGCCGTATAGTTCCGTGTATTCTTTGTGAAATTACTTATATCCGTTGAGAAAGAATATCTGCCTAATTGTAACCGACACTCTATGAATCAGATGCTAGGCCTGTCGTTGGTTCTGACAGTCTGCAGTTGCATCTGATAACATGGAAGGTGAGAATGTGCTGCGCAGAGGGGTATCATAAACACACCTCCGGTACTGTCAATGTTTCCAGCGTTCAGAAATCTGTATTCAAGGCTAGCATGATGTTTGAGTCGCTTTTAATTAGTTTAACCTTCGTGTATTCTTAAACCATGTATTTTTTGTATGTACAGTGATACACAGAATGGAATTAACTTGGCGTTAGCTGTTGGCAGATTGTACGTTTGAAAAGAGCAATTGCCTACATTTTGCAACTCTATACGATGACGGAACTGCAGAAAATAGAATTATCATTATGCATGGGAAACGTTGCAAGTAATGTAAACATGTTTTTTAAATCGTAGATGTGGATATGCATGTAGAAGTAAACAAGATACAGATATAATCGATTCCAACACCTAGTGCGCGAGTACGCTATTTCCAGCTATGTTTCATTATCACGGAACCAGAACTTAATTGGAACTTTCCGCTTGCAATTCCATTCTGCTGCTGCGTGGTTCTCCCAACTGGAGTTCCTTGTGGCAGTAAAACGGAATCTCAGATTTTTATAACTATGTTAACTTTCAATGTGATTACATTCTGAGGGATGCTTTATTCCTTATTTGGAAACATTTTACAAATGTACATTTGGTCTTCGTTTCGTTTCGTTGCCTTGCGCTGAATTTCTTATGGATATCATCAGGAACATCAGATTCAGATTAAAGTTTTGAGATAGACTTTTTTATTTGAGATACTAATCAAAGTCAGTATGCTGTTAGAAATGTTCACAATATAAATACATTTTCATTGTTAAACCAAGTTAATCGTAGATGTTCAATGTATTATTGGAAAACAAATCAAGTTTTATTCAACACAACTTAGGACAGATTTAACCATGCAGGACGAATCTTAGAATACCGGTAATAGAAAGATAGCTTTTCAAAGATGATTGTAATTACACATCTGTATGGCACGAATGGCAAGACTATAGATAAAGTCAATGTTTCCGGAGAAATTCGGAAGCCGAGTAGTGCTTTGTAGTCGAGTACCCGGATGCACGTGCTCTTCAATACATAAAGTTTAGAGTTGGATTTCAAATTAGCTTCTAGCTAGTGTTGAATGATTTCTACATCTTTCAAAACAACTGCAATTAACTCGGAAAACCTAGAGGAAATAACCCCGTTGCACTTTTTTTCTGGAGTATGTTTTATTTATTTGTAAACACGTCTTCAAAGGTTTTACTTAATAAGAGACGACTTGTGCATCTCATCGTTGGTTTAATTGCCATGGATTTTTCTGTGCAATTATTTTAATGGGTAGTGCACACTTAAATAACACTAGATGTTCTATATGTGTTTTGAGAATGTTCCATTAGAGAAAGAAAATCAGATTTATGAGAGATGCTACATTTCCAGATCTTTGAGCACGTGATGAATAGAGTAACTGTCAGATACATAAATAATGCAACTATCGGTTACACATCTTTCTTATTCCACATGAACATTACTAATTTCCATGCTAACTATCATCAGCGGATGGCCTCGTTTCGTGTCAAGTTTAATACAAGTAATGTTATATAGCAGACATAGAGTCATGTGCAAGAGACAGCACATCTATGCGGGTTGTACCTTTAATAAGTCAACGTGTTCCATGCTAGATAATATCTTCTCCGTATATTCGGTTGAGAGGATATATAGTCTGTGCACTATTTTGCCAGCATCAGTTTACTCGTCCAGGTTCCAAGTGTTTTCACTTTGTTAGTCGCGGAACCCGGATGCAGTATCCATGTTTCTGAACAGCGAGGCTGGTAACATATATTGTAAATAACGTGTTTCGTTTATTTTGTGTTTGCTTTATTTAAATATATAATCCAGATATTTGTTTCCCAGCGCGGTGTGTGTAGAACCCCTGTGAATAAATGTGGCTTATGGTGATACGAGCAGATCCGCGGTGAGCAAAGCACTTTCGTTTTATAAGCCAGATTAGTTGACAAATTCAGACTTCATCAGTGTCGAGTTTCAACCATCAAAGATTTTGGCTTTTTCTCGCCACAGCGAGATGTGGGGCCCTAGAGAGGCAAGTGTATTTAACCCATTATTTTTAAACACGTATAATGAGTCTTGTTTATTGTGTCTGGATCAAATCAGCTGCAACCAAAATATGGCTCCTTCGACATTAAACACGACAAGAGCCGAAGACCAGTGCCGCCTTCTTACAACTCCCTCTGGTGGCGAGAACATTAAACTGGTGTTTATGCTCTAGGCGACGCTGTTTTCGACAACGCACGAATAACAGTCCCACTTGTTCTAGTCTACAGACTGGGTTCCGTCTATGCGACAGAACATAGTCGAAATAATAAACGCAGAAAAAAATGTTTACAAATGCACGTGCTATGAAAGGTCAGATTCAGAAGCAACAGACTTCTTTCTCTTCTAAAGATCCCAGTATAAATCTATATTTGAGGAGATTGTATATGGATGACGGAGGCAGTCTACCACCGCTACAGGCAGGTGTCCCGTGGTTCAAGATGCATGTTGTATCAGCTTCCTGTGTGGCTTCTATGAAGGAACATATGTTAGATGGCACGCTACTTGCAGACAAACGATACAGACATTGGCATGTCCCTCCAGTCTGCCTACACGGTCTTAATGGTTCTGTGGGACCGCCTTCCGGTCAAGCGTTAACTTACCTCATGAACCAACACCTGTCTCTAGAAGTGCTTCAACACCGCCGTGGGTCAAAGTTCACTCTTACCTGAGATGACTACATATATTGCCGATGTTCTAAGACCAAAACTCAAACACGAATTTTGCATGTGATTGCGTGTGGTCTAATACCAATGAAAAGAACGACTCGGACGAATTCACGTCATGTTTGTCTTTCCTACGTAACTATTGCGCACCAACATTCACAGCGAACATAAACTCCATGGGGTCAAATTCAACTGAAACAGATAGAAGTGAATCACTTCCGGATAAATATTACTCGACGCCTCTCTGTTGGCAGTCGTACTATATGTACAACCGTTTTTTTCTTCATCTGTAAGAGCTGTTGAATCCTTACTAATCGTATTCTTTAGAATACCCCTGCTTTCTACATCTCCTATAACATATTGGTGTCTGTTTGTATTATCCTGGAATTGATATGTAATGCTAAGTGAATACCTTCCCAGTTATTGATATAATGCCAAATCTCTTGAAGGCGATACAACACTACAGGATTCGCTGTTCTTCATCCGCAGCACTAACAATATTTGGCTACGTTCACGTGTTCTCAAAGACCATACATCCTACTTCAGAATGATATTTGTCGTCCTTATCTTTTCAATTCTAAGAATTGGCGCAAGTGTTTCCTCCTGAAATGGCAGACATTTGTAGCAGGTTCCCCCCAGGTTTCGAGAGAATACACCGCACCGAGTTGCATCTTCAACAAACACCTCTGATATCTTGATCTACATACTTTCGAGGATTTACTGTCTTTGTGTGTTTGAATAGACCCTCTGGAATTACATAATAATAAATTTAGATGCATTGAGATTTTTACGCTTAGTGTTCTAACCAACTGAAGAAACATCAAAGTGAAGAGGGACATAAAAAGACTTGCATGTTTATCGTCACAATTGTTTTTTAACACTCGCTTGCTCTCGTCGTAATTTGCCGCATTAGAGTCAGTTTCTAAGAATAGGCATTGAAATAAGATTTTGAAGAAACTTCACAAACAGAATATAGACACTTGGATAAACATGGACGACCGAAAATGAGAACGCTCGATTGTTAATTCCTCGCGCAAATGAGCGGATGACATATTTTCTTACTATTTGTGGCAATTAAGCGCAGCTGTATCAACGGGAGGGAGAATTATGTCAGATGGGGGGGGGGGGGGGGGGGGGGCCATCACGACCCCACCGCCAGTCGGCAGGAGGAGACAAGCTGAACACATTAATTCAAGGAACGGAGAAAATAAGTATAAACTTTGTTAGTACAACTAGAACCATGTTTTCCAATTTACGCTGAGTAGGGTCTGGTTTCTTCTCCCACCATGAAACTACCGCCAAACATTACCACGAGAACGTAGTTTAATATCAAAGACATATGGATACATTGACTTGTAACAGTGCTGCTGCGTGGTGCCAATATTGGAAGGGAAACTAATAAATATGTTTCGCATCCGAGAAGCGGAATCCAAGCAGGTGCCATTATGACATCCGGGTAACCCAGGCTTCAAATTCTGGGAACCCGGATGATGCCATGTTTTGTCCATGATAACTCAATAGTTTGTACCTTTATCAGGAAACTAACGGCGAAGGAAAGCAATCCGAGGAATATGAACTATTAAGTGAAATATTCCTTTAAGTATCCGCTGAGTTTGTGAATTAATTTTGTGTAAGTTTTTTCTGGCTTTATGTATACAATCGTGTATCAACTTGAATGACGTGGTTTATCTAGTTTGTGTCAGCGAAGCGCATGTATAGACTAGTAGTAAACATGATAGTACCAGGGTCAGATAGGCTTTTCCGTGAGCACAGAGGTAAATACTGGTAATTCTAGATTCTGGTCGAACAAGTTATGCACGTGCTATCTAGATCTGTAGGAATAATTACTTTGGATTACTGCGAAATATATCAGATTGGTTTAGAAGATTTTAGTTGTACATGGCGATATGGAAAATCGCTTCAACGCCCTATTTTATCTGCTTGCAAATCGAAAGGTTTTTAAGCGATTACGACCGTAGTGTATTGAAGACATATTATTTTGTTCTAGTATTGGTGTTTGTCTATGTTATTTTATTTCTTTAAGGAACACTATGCTGCCTAAATTTGTTTTGTGAAATAGAACAGGAATTTAAACATAAATGTTTTGAAAATTGAACACCTCACTTTCACTTAACCCATTTAAGCCTAGCGTCCTTGTACAAGGACGGTCAGTATTAACATCTACTACATCTACATTATATTTCAAATTCATTTATATTCTGCGTATATATGTACATACTACCCCCA
>JAUTBZ010173731.1:0-10159 GCA_032361785.1 Lepetodrilus galriftensis | reverse complement strand
ATGCAAAAGATGATTTGAGTGCGGTGGTGAAGTCGTGGGATAAATTACGAAATGATATTCAAACCTATGAAGCGATAACGCACCTTCGCTTTTCGCAAGATACGACGAACGAGGCGTTCAAAAAGGAACGTGATTTTGCGGACGAATTAGCTCCCAAACTTCAGGAGCTTTCGGTTAAGATGAAACGAAAGTTGATCGAGAATAAAGCCTTGTTAATAGAGGAGTTTGGCGAACATGCTTTTGAACTCTGGGCTACTGATGTTCTAACTTACGAGCCAAGTATTCAGGATGATCTGGTTTTAGAGTTAAAGGAAGAATCAGCTTATACTGAACTCAAAGCTGGCGCGAAGATTCCGTGTTTTGGCGAAACTTTTAATTTGTCCACTATCTCGAAGTTCGGTGCTGATGCCGATCGTGAGAAACGTTATACTGCACTTAAAGCACAGTGGAATTGGTTTTCAGAAAACCAAGAAGCACTTGATGACCAATATGATAAACTTGTAAAATTACGCACTAAAATGGCCAGAAAATTGGGGCACGAGAATTATATTAAACTCGGTTACCAACGTATGAACCGCATTGATTATAATGCATCTGATGTGGCCAACTTTAGAAAAGAAGTGGTCGAAAAAGTGGTTCCCCTTGTTGCGAAATTAAAAGAGAACCAACGAAAAAAACTGGGTCTAGAAAAGCTGATGGTTTGGGATAGTGTGCCTGACTTAAAAGGTGCGCCTCGTCCTCAAGGAGATCCTCAAGCTCTGACCAATCAAGCTAAGAAAATGTTCGATAGTATGAGTCCTGAAATTGGTGATTTTTTCCGTCTTATGGACGATCACGAACTTCTTGATCTTGTAGCTCGGGATGGAAAAGCTGGGGGCGGTTTTTGTACCTCTTTTCCGAATTATGGAGTTACTTTTGTCTTCGCAAATTTTAACGGAACCAAGCATGATGTGGAGGTGTTTACCCACGAAATTGGACATGCCTTTCAGAATTACTCTGCAAAAGATAAAAATATCTCCGACTATTTCTGGCCCACGATGGAGTCTGCTGAGGTTCATTCTATGAGCTTGGAATTTCTTACCTGGCCGCATATGGAGAAATTTTTTGGTGATGATGCTGACCGTTTTCGACAAGTTCATCTCACACAATCTTTGTCTTTTATTCCTTATGGATGTGCCGTCGATCATTTCCAACATGAAGTTTATAGTCGGCCAGAGATGACACCAGCTGAACGCCATGAAACGTGGGAAAAAATGGAAGACCTATATTTGCCATGGTTAGACTGGGGAGATATTGAAATGGGCGCTAAGGGCGGACGTTGGTTGGCTCAAAGTCATATTTTCGTGGGACCTTTTTATTATATTGATTATGTACTCGCGTTGACGTGTGCGCTTCAGTTTTGGGACTCCTCTCAAAAGGATTATGAAGATGCCATGAAGCGATATATTACTTTATGTCAGCGCGGCGGCGAGGCTCCTTTTCAAGCACTCGTAAAATCTGCGGGCCTAAAATCTCCTTTTGAAAAGGGGTGTTTGGTGGATATCGTGGGTCGTGCGAACGCCTATATTGATTCGTAAGTTCACCTTTGATTTGCGCCTATATTCGAAGAATATAAGCCCTACTTAAATATTTTAACTTGGAAATATAATGAAAATTCTTGTCATTAATTGTGGAAGTTCATCTATCAAAGCATCCATCATGGATCACCATAGCGGAGAACGCGATGTGGATATGATCATCGAACGTATTGGCGAAAAAGGTACCTTGATTAACATTGATGGCGTGGAAAAAGCTTTAGACGTGAAAGATCATGGCGAAGCTTTGAGGCATTCAATTCCTCTCTTATTGGAAAAAATGGATGGAGAGTTAGCTGCAGTAGGTCATCGTGTAGTTCACGGTGGAGATAAGTTTAAGCGCCCCCATATTATTGACGAAGAAGTGGAAAAAGTGATCGAATCCTTATTCGATATCGCACCTTTGCATAACCCTCCCAATCTTGCCGGAATTCGCGCGGCAAAAGCTCTTTTAGATTGTCCCCATATCGCCGTTTTTGATACCGCTTTTCACGCGACTTTACCCAAACGAGCGAGAGGTTATGCGATAGACACAGAAGTTGCGGAAGAATTTGGTATACAACGTTACGGTTTTCACGGCATCAGTCATTCCTATGTTTCTGAGCTTGCGAGCGATTTTCTTGAAACAGATTTACGTGATCTTCGCGTGATCACATGTCATCTAGGAAATGGGTGCAGTTTAACCGCAGTGGAATACGGGCGATCAATTGAAACCAGTATGGGAATGACGCCGCTTGAAGGCCTCGTTATGGGCACTCGCCCCGGCGATTTGGATCCCGGTTTGATTTTACATCTTATTCGAAATGGTAAAACTATAGACGAAGTTGACGAGATGTTAAATCGGCGTTCAGGTCTAACGGGATTGTCTGGGGTCGGAAATGATTTGCGTGATATTGAAAAAAGAGCATCAGAAGGAGACGATCGTTGTCGAAGCGCGATTCAGATTTTTGCGCATCGCGTTCGTAAATATATCGGAGCCTATACCGCGGTGATGGGTGGCGTCGATGTGATCGTATTTACGGCAGGTATCGGTGAGAATAGTGTGATGATGAGACATCGCATTGCGCAGCGCTTAGAATTTTTGGGTGCGGTATTGTCTGAAGATCATAATCGTGATGTGGCGTTGAGCGAAGAAAACCCGGTTCAAGAAATCTCAACCCGTAACTCGCGATGTCGTTTGTTGGTTATCAAGACAGATGAGCAAAAACATATCGCACAAGATACCGCTAAAATCGTTTTGGAAATGAGTTCAACAAAGGGAGAATTAACCATACCTGTTGCGGTGTCTGCACGTCATGTTCATCTAACTCAAGAGACGGTGGAAAAGCTTTTTGGTAAGGGTTATCAGTTGACCGAAAGAAATCCTTTATCGCAACCGGGCCAGTTTGCTTGCAACGAAACGGTATCGATTGTCGGCCCAAAACGTACTTTAGAAAGGGTTCGCATTCTGGGTCCGGTACGATCCAAAAATCAAGTCGAAGTATCCCGAACCGATGAATTTTATCTCGGATTGGATGCACCGGTTCGGGCCTCAGGGGACGTCGGAAATACACCTGGATGTATTCTTATCGGTACCGACGATCGAAAAGTTGAGCTTCAAAACGGGGTGATTTGTGCTTGGCGTCATATTCATATGACTCCAGAAGATGCAGAAGTATTTGGTGTGAAAGACCGCGATGTAGTGGAAATTGCGATTCAATCAAAAGGTAGAAAGCTGACCTATGGTGATGTTTTGGTACGTGTCAAATCGTCGTATAAACTGGAAATGCATATCGACACCGATGAGGCCAATGCGGCCGAATTATCACATGGCGCGGAAGGGGTTTTGATTGATACCGAGGGTTTGGCATCAATGCGTAGTCGTGCAACACGTTTTGATCGTGTGTAGTTTTCCTCGATTTATTTGAACACGAAGTGAAAACTTGAGGTCCCATTTCTTTGGGAACTCTTCTTGCCGTTTAACCTGAATACCATCAAACGGAGTTAGCCTTCTCTTATTCTTCCATGATTATTGCTGATAATTTGTGAGTGTTTAAGGGCTGTGGTATTAATATTGGTATTATTAGATCTATTCTTTTTCTCAAAAATCTGAGATTTCACTTATGATTCGTCAAAAAATTGCGTCCTTTATTTTCCTGTTTTCAGTCCTTATCGGTGCCGCATCTTGTGGTCGAACTTCGTTTACAGATCGTTGTGTAAGTGCAGCTGATTGTGCCCCAGGGGCTTCTTGCGAGTCCGGATTTTGTTCGGTCCCAGGTCCTATTACATCGTGTTCTTCTGATCTCGATTGTCCGACTGGATCCTCATGTGATGATGGAATTTGCCAAGTGCGAAATACTTGTACAGAGAATAAGGACTGCCCCACGGATTTTCTATGTGAATCTGGATTTTGCGTGGAACCCTGTGCATGTTCAAACGATTCAGAATGTCCCTCAGCTCACAGCTGCTCGGAATGCAAATGTGTGGAAAGTGGGTGTGAGGCCGACGCTGATTGTTTGATGGGAAAAATTCCTGGAGTTCTAGAATGTAAGGATAATAAATGCGTTCTAAAAAAAGAATGCAAAGATGACCAAGAGTGTGAAAGGTGGGAAGAATGTATTGATTCGCGTTGCGTAGATACCTCGTGTGTCCGCAATTCCGATTGCCCCGATGGACAGTTTTGTGATTTTGAAGGGGTTTGTCTTGTTGATGAATGTGCTGAGGGATGTCCCAACGGTACTTTTTGTGAAGCAGGCCGTTGTGTTCTAGGGGAAGAATGTGACGTTGATCTAGAGTGTGAAGCGGGGTTCGATTGTGTGGATAATATTTGTACTCCCCGCCAATTTTGTGAAGGTGGGCAGGATTGTAAACCTGGCGAAGACTGCGTGGATGGAATTTGTCGTCCAAGTGTAGATTGTTTTGAACATGGATGTCCTCCCGGTTTTGTTTGTGACGATAACGGATTTTGTAGACCTAATTCATGTAATTTCGATGAAGACTGTGATGGCGAAGATATTTGTGAAGACGAAACATGCGTCCCTCCTTTTTGCCGATCCGATCGTGATTGTGGATTTGATGAGCAATGTGTAGATGGGCGTTGTTTGGAAGATGTTCAATGTCGAAGTGATCGAGATTGTCCACCCAACGAAAGATGTCAGGCAGGAAAATGTGAACTCAATGGAAACTGTCGTCGTGACAGAGATTGTGGTCCTTCCGAAGTGTGTGTGAATAATCAATGTTTCTTTGTTGGCGATTGTAGATCTGATCGCGAATGTGGTCCTAACGAAACTTGTGTAGATTTTCGATGTGAGAGGACCGACGCCTGTCTCAATGTAAGGTGCCCGCCAGGAACGATTTGTGACGACGGAAATTGTAATCCCTCAGAAGAATGTTTGGGGAATAGAGATTGTCCTCCTGGGCTGCAGTGTATTGATAAAGTTTGCCAGCCTCGACCTCCAGAATGTACTTCGGATATGGATTGTGCGCGGGGAGATATTTGTTTCGACGGAACGTGCGTTTTCCCTGGCGATTGTCGCCAAAATCGTGATTGCAACGCACCTGAACTTTGCATAGATAATTTTTGTACGGTCCCTGGTGGATGTTTGCGAGATTCGGATTGTCCATCTGGCGAGGAATGCGAACCCCTTTCTCGAACCTGTCAACCTGCTGTTGAATGTATGGATGATGGAAATTGTCAACCAGGTTTTCGATGCGTGGGCGACCGTTGTGTAGACTTCCGTCAATGTAGAGTTGATAGCGATTGTCCTGCGGGCTCTATTTGTAACGGGTTTTTCTGTCAGGCTCGTCCTGAATGTAGACGAGACCAAGATTGTCAAAGCGGAGAACGTTGTGATCTCGGTGCTTGTGTTCCCACGACATGTACAAGTGCGGCTGAATGTCCACCACTTTGGATGTGTGCGGCTGGACGATGCGCGCCTCCGATCACCTGTCAAAATGATGGTGATTGCCCGATTCCGACGATGGTGTGTACCAACAATATTTGTGAGGTTCCCAACGGTTGTACCTCAGACACAGAATGCATGAATGGACTCCGTTGTGTGGCTGGAGCGTGTATTCCCGTTCCGCCTAATCAGTGTGTCACCGACGCGGATTGTTCAAACGGTGATGCATGTGAATTCGGTTTTTGTGTTCCTCTTAATTGCCGTTTCGATTCCGATTGTTCTCCACAAGAACGTTGTTTAAACAATTTTTGTGTGACGATTGCGGAATGTAGTGTGAACGGAGACTGTGGTCCTAATGAAGCGTGCCGTAACCAGGTGTGTGTACCTGCACAAAACCCTTGTCGTGGAAATCGCGATTGTTCGCCAAGCGAAATGTGTATTCAAAGGCAGTGTGTTCCACGAACAGGCCGATGTAGAGATGATAATCAATGCTCGTCAGACGAAGTATGTGTGGGTGGATTTTGTGAAGAAAAACCTCAATGTGTTATAGATCGCGATTGTCCTACGGGTTTAAAATGTATCAACAGTCAATGCGTGGCTGTTCCCGGATCTTGTGTCACAGATATGGAATGTTCCCCATCACAAGAATGCTCTTTGAACTCCTGCGTAGATAAACCTCAGTGTCGACAAGATTCACAATGCGCCCCTGATGAATTTTGCGATCTCTTTAGCGGAAAATGTCAACCCGATACCACCTGTACTTCTACTATGGATTGTCCCAATGGATTTATTTGTGTGGGAGATCAATGTAGCCAAATTACAGGTTGCCAAGACAACAATGATTGTACCCCTGGAACAAGTTGCGTGGATGGTACATGCTTACTGAACCCCGAGTGTTCCGTCGATTCGGAATGTTGAAATGATGAGAGATGCGAATTTGGTTTCTGCCAACCTTTTGTCTGTCAGGATGATAATGACTGTCAAAATACATTCGATTGTATCGCGGGACGTTGCGTAATCACTTTTTGCCAAGATGATTCTGAGTGTCCATCACCAGCAACTTGCACCAATTTCAAATGTAGTAATCCTGGTGGTTGCCAGTCTGATAGCGAATGTCCTCCCGGACAATCGTGTTATGCTGGCGCCTGTTTTTCGATTCCTCCATCAGAGTGTAATCGTGATGCAGATTGTAATCCCGGAGAGGCTTGTAATTTCGGAATATGTGAAGACGATACTCCGCCTCAATTATGCACACTAAATTCTGAATGCCAAATGGGAGAGCTTTGCATAAACAATATTTGTGAATCTGGTGTGCAATGCGTCGATTCAGGAGATTGTCCCTTCCCTGAAGAATGTATAAATTCAATCTGTAATTAAAATTAGGTCTAATCCATCTGCGAAAAACGGGGATTGTGTTATGGTTCCTACATCATTATTTTGCAGGAATAGCTATGAAGCGCATTATAGTTTGGACGTTAACTTCTTTCTTGTTTTTTGGATGTTCTGGAAACCTGCGGATTTCGAATAACGAAAATTTAGATTCCGGTTTTCGCGATACTTCAACACGTGAATCTGATATGTCAGATCGCGCAGACTTGAAAGATTCCTCGTCAAATCCAGATCTTCCTAATAAAAATATCGCCCCGATCGCAGATTTTACTTTCGATCCGCCTTTTGGCGCTATTCCTCTAAAAATTAATTTTGATGCGATGAAGAGCAGCGACTCAGATGGTAAAATCGTATCCTATTCTTGGAGCTTTGGTGAAGAAAAGAAATCGGGTGAAAAAATCTCCCACACTTTTTCAGAAGCGGGTTGCATAGAAGTCACGTTGGAGGTGGTTGATGACGATGGAGCAACACATAGCAAAAGCGTTCAGATCGTGGCGAGCTCTGGCTTGGTTGATGAGGCAAACCTTTCTTTTTCTGAGGAGCCTTTGAATTCAGCGATAATCGCACGTGATGTGGATAAGAATATTGGGTTTGCAAAGTTTAAAGGGAAGCTAGACTCACCTGGTGTCGGGCGAATTTTGGCTCAAGTTAAATCTGGTGCAACGACCATTTCCGAAACGGAATTTCCATTGTGTGGAGGTCCACCATATTCCTTCGATATCGACGTTCCGATTCCAGTTGAATTAAAAGAGTTTGATGTTCACCTCATCTTACAACGAGGTGAACAGGAAGTGGAGTTATCCCGAAAAACGAAACTACTCGCCGGGGATCTTTTCGTGCTTCAAGGTCAATCTAATGCGGAGTCAGGAATTTATTCATCAAGTCATGACGAAAATCTTTCTCCTTATGTCCGAACGATTTCAACACCGGAAGGAAATTGGACCGCTGCAACCGAAAGCGTCGTGGAGTGGAGTATTGGACAATGGCCGCTGCGTATGGCTTATTTATTATCCGAAAAACATAAGGTTCCGATTGGAATCATCAATAACGCAAATGGTGGAAAACCGATTGAATTCTTTAAGCGAAATGATGCAAACCCTGGTGACCCTACAACCAATTATGGTCTCCTTTTTAATCGTCTCCATGATGCGAAAATATCCACAAAAATACGGGCGTTTTTGTGGTATCAAGGCGAATCAGATGGTGCAAATTGGGAGAAGCATAAAACGGGATTCATCGAATTATACAAAAATTGGAAACAAGATTTTCCGGGTTTTGAAAGGACCTATGTGACTCAACTTCGTACCGGTTGTGGGAGTGGGGGACCGGTTGCTTCCAACCTCAATCATTCTCAAGAAGTACAACGTAAACTTGCCGACGATTTTGCGGAGATATTCTTGATGTCAACCAACGCTTTGAATGGTCATGATGGGTGTCATTACGCCTATGAAGAGGGATATAAGGATTTAGGACAACGATATGCAGATTTACTAAGTCGTGATTTATTTGGAGCGACTTTCCCCACCGATGTAGAACCCCCCAATCCAAAATCAGTCTCGATTGTGGACGATAAGGTGATTATTGAATTGCGTAATCCTGCAAGCGTTCTTCGCTTCGAAGATGGGGCAGAAGTTGATTTTCGTTTTGAAGGAAGCGACGCTAAACTGAGCTCTGGAAAAATAGAAAACAATAAAGTCGTGCTCACCTTTTCGGGCGATATAAGTGGTGCCACTGGGTTGAGTTATGTGGGACATCAAAAACAGGGGTTTTGGATTATAAATGAGAGGAATATTGGTCTTCTTTCGTTTTGGAATTTTCCGTTCACGCGCTGATTGGGTTTCCTGGTCTTCTTTAACCAGGCATGAGGTCAAAAATGCTTGAACTGTGGTTCGAGTTTATCTAGAATAGGTCCTCATAATATCCGGATTATTTAATGTATAAATCTTTACTATTTTGTTGTTTTTTTCTTTCTAGTTGTCTTTTTTTTGGGCAAACACCTTCGACGGAAAAAAAGAGTTCTTCGGATGCCGGATACGATATTCTCCCCGATTCAAAAAATGGACATATACCACTCGATATGAACATCGATATGTCTTCCGATGTGAAAAGTGAGGACGTAGGAAGATCTGATGTAGAAAATGATGTGATGATGACCTGTGAATATGGGTCGATTAAAACGGGCGGTATATGTACTCCCATACTCATCACCGCATCGAAAACCTACGAAACTACCAGTTTGAGCACCATCACTATCACCAACGACTTTAAATGGGGAGACCAACTCGTACCCTTCATAAGTGTACAATCCATAAGATCCGGTGCTCCCAACCTTAGCCATATCACTGTAGAAGTGAAAACTGACGACGACGAAATAAAGGTGTATTTTAAAAACTCTTCTGATAATTCAGAACACCTTGAAATAGGAATCTCGCTTACAATAATTGAATTTAACCCCAAACTGGCCAACGTATATCGCGCTAAGTTTGCAATGGTTCCAGGTGCCTTTTCACAAACAAAATCTATTTCGATCCCGAGGCAAAATGGAAAAACAAGAGAGTATAAGGTAGATCCCAATCGTACATTTCTTAATTTTTATACACGCTCCTCAGATGCAACGTCTAATATCTCGCGTTCTCGAATTATGGGAGAAATATCATTGGACGGTACTTTTCAGTTTTCTCGTTCTAAAGGGCCAGAATATACAAATAACAATAATGGAACCGTAGACGGAGTATTTTACGCAGTAGAAGCCCATGAGAACGAACCAGCATTTGAAGTAGAACACCTCAAAAAATCTTTGCCTTCGGAAGGTATTGATAAAGTTCCCACTACTACTACTTTTGACCTAAACGCTCAAAATTCCAACGCTCAAAAAAGATTGCTCCTATGGTCCAATGCTTCAGAGTGGAATAACCAAAAATATGCTGGCACAAATTGCGAATTGCGTGAGCAAACTATTTTATGCACCCATAATGATAATACCGAAAATGGTGTAACACTTGCGATGCAGGTCATTCGTTTCAACACGTTAAATGCTAAGGTTGGACAAAAAACCTGCGTTCTTAAACCGGATACAAATGAGTGTAGGTTAATGACGAACTTTGATTTTGCGATATCAGGGTATCTTGGTATCGCTGGATATTATTTTTCGAACGTTAATTTAAGTACCCATCAAATACAAATTCATAAAAAGGAAGGCGAAAATACGATTACTCTTAAGAGATCCACTAAAGAAGAAACGACACCGACCTACCAATTTTTTAAATTCGGAACTTTTTAATCAATGAATAAATAACCTCCACATTAGTTCCAAAT
>JAUTBZ010173720.1:0-10159 GCA_032361785.1 Lepetodrilus galriftensis | reverse complement strand
AAGTGAATGTACTTTACAGTTATAGCTAAGAACTAGTCCAAAACAACCATAAATATCTGTGATATTATGCCTTTAAGTCAAGACATGACAATGAATTAAATATATCGATTTTTGCTCACGTGAATTCCATTGAGAATTAAAGAGACACTTCCAACAATTTAATGTGATAATGGTAATCTTCTATAGTTTAATTATTTCTGGATCCATCCTGGTCATATCGAGTTCCATACACTCATCTTCAGTCCTGGGGTGGGCCCGGGGGGTCGGGCAGCACCACAGATGTTCGCTCTGCACGTGTGGGCCTTGGGGACATTTCATAGCTCACAGCTGTCTTAACCTTCATACACATTACTCTGATCCGACGTGCATTGTACGGCAGTGATGTCAACAAATTCCAGTGTCAGTTTACCAGTATCGGGTACGGACAGCGGATTGTTGGTTAGGATTCCCAACATGTTGTTGACTCGAGGAATCGACATACGTAGTCTACTATATTAAACCTTCATGTTCCCATAGACAAGCGATAAATCGGCAAACATATGAGTTAATTACTAACATGAGAACTGATCATTTAAAATTGGGACCTTGTTTCATCTTGTGTTTAAAAATAAAATTTCTTATATTACTATAATCTGGATCGATCAGGTTGAACATTACAATCGTAGTGCTACGAGAGAGGAGCTACGGCTCTCGTAACGCTATGATGAGCTTATACTGCGAAGCAGGATCCATAGATGCTTGTGTTGATAGATTGTTGCAGACCACGTCTGGTTTTATTCCTTCAGAACAAAGTCTAACATAAATATTCTTCAGATGAAATGAACACAAGTTTCATTAATCTTCCTCTTTTTATTCCTTTAAACACAAGCGATGTAATTTCAGCAAGATGGTCTCTCGCCACGCGTCATTGTCACTGTATAAACTCGTCTGATCTGCGGCCTCAAACTTTAAAGCGACATTAAAGTAAACCACTTAATGGATATAGTTTATACGGACGATAAAGCAACTACAGAAGATCTGTTTGATTCGGAGTCCTTCATGACTGCGCTAATGGGCAGCTTCATCCCACTACGCTGACAGGCGATGGCAGGGCTTCCTTCACGGCTCAACACTGGATACTGCTGTCGTAGTCTGTCAATGGCCGCTTGGAACAAACGTCGCGAATTATCTTGGTCGAACTAGACAAAGTTGCTTCGTCTCCACTATCACACTACTAGCGCTCATATCGGTATGAGCTGAATGCATATGGTGCCATATAGACGTCTAGATTCTGGACTATGGTCGAACATACTTGTACACCGGAAGTGAAATGGCCATGATCAATTCTTGATTTAAGAAATATTGCACCATTAATTTTTCAAGCGAAAATATGTTTTTAGATTATTCTAGACCTAATCATGCTTACAGTGCTACTTATTAACCTTCTCCCTGCTGAATAAAATCAAAGTGTTCTATTTCTGCATGTGATCGGGCAAGTTAACTCGCCTTCAGCAGGGAGATGGCCTTATTAAGATAAAGCTACAAGGTTTTATGCAGATTTCCACAGTATTAAACGATCTGTTTATGGTGGGGAGAAAACCTACTGTAACAGTGCGATACATCGATGTGCACTAGGTATTACAGACATTACGTCTAAACCAACGATTGGTGTGTCAGTCCTCAAGCCAGGAGTCAAACTTGAACCATCAAGCTTGCAGTCGAACACACTACAAACTGGGCTATATCTCCCACCATCTACCTTAAATACTGAGAAAGATTAGGTACTTTTCTTATTAATGTATCAATATACACTATTCACATTTTCTACTTGCCTTGCATTACAAATATTCTTCCCTTTAAAGTTGACTGAACTGTCGAGTAAAGTTTCGGGGGTTGTAACGAAAATTCAACAAGCGTTGCTATCGACAACATCGAGAGGAAAAAGTGACCAATCGCTCAAGGTTTTAGCGATGCCGAGCCACTGACCATATGGAAATCAATGCAGAAATACTTCCCTTTACAGTATTGATAACGCAAACACAACAAATATGAGCACCTGCTATGTACTTGTAAATAAACACAAGCTACAATGCGGACTATCAGCGAGAACAAGATTTAATTCCAATTATGTAAGGAAACTTGTCACACAACCACATTCACACACACACATGCACACACACACGCACACACACCCATGCACACATACACACACACATGCGTGCGCACACACACACATACACACTCCTAAAGGTATTATGTTCATTATGTTTGATAAGCTGTCATATTCTGTACGAGTGAACATTATCTTGACTAACAGCACTACAAAGGGAGATAAATGAGGGTTTAAAAAATCAAGAAAGACAACTCAAAAACATCAAGTAAATATTTTCACCTCGTATGTAAATTGAAACATGTTAATTGGTGTTACGATAATAATTATAGTGTTTGATTCCATTCTCAAAATATGTATCACACAGAACTCAATGTATCTAGAATGGTAGCATTCATATCATATATACATTTTAAGCTAGATTAGTTTTTGCGAGCTACAGCAATATATGCATAACATATAAAAAATATATATCAACACGATTTCAGATTTTCTGAAATTTTAACAATGTTGCACTAGACTGGTAACATTTTCAGGGAAAGACAACTTCGTCACGCCAAGAAATCTTGATCACTTAAAAAAAGATCTCGTACTTTGACAAGTTATGTCAATAGAATTTCAGTGATCATTTTCAAAACCTAAAGATTGCTCAAATTGGAAAATGCATGTTTTCGTAAACATATGTCGTCTTGAAATTCCGATGATGGCATTGCATATATGCAAGTGGCTCATTACAATCTCCATCAACATATAAATATGGTCATTTAACACTTTTCCTATTGCCATGAAAGAAAAAAGAAAAATCAGCAGCAAGAGTTGTCTTTCCCTGAAATAATCATCCGAGACAGTGCAAGTCCGAACAAGACCCCTAATATCTCTAGACAGCACAATAGTTATCTCCCTTCTTGAATCTTCAGACTGTGAAAGTTATCTTTCTTGCTGAATCTTCATTCTGTGAAAGCGTTATCTTCCTTAGTCAGGGCTAGAGTTATCTCTCTTTCTAGTCAACACTAGGGTAGTGCTCCTTTCTAATGTTCTGTCACATGTCCAGTACATGTTCTGTTCTTTAGAATGGAGTGAGACAGCACAGCACAGTAAATTGCCAGTGGCAGCCATGTTGGATTGTGTACTGTGCGGTCTGCACCACCTATTTCGATGGTACATGTCCCGGACAGAATGTACACTGGGCAGTGTTGCTCCTTTCTAACCTCACATGTCCCGGACAGAAAGTTCAGACAGCACAGCTAGAAAGGAGCACTACTCTGCTAACACTTGACACAATATTACTTCTATCCGTATAAAAACATGCACTGTATGTTACAGTGAGAGAACTCGTGTAGTAAAATATTACGTGCAAATGGACATACAAAAGTGATAGAGCGAAATTAGTAACAATGCATACTATGGACATTTTCAACGACGTGGAATTAGTAAGTGTCTATAGTGGAATTAATAACAACGTGAACATTTGCAACAAAATGGAATTAGCAAAATGGACATGGTGCTGATTCATCAATGGTTTCAATTGTGATGTGAATTATTAGTTGAACAAAATTTCATACAGTGATGTCATACAATTGGTAATCATGTGAACAATGAGTGAAAGTGTCTTATTTCCAAATATCCTAGCAGGAAGATGCATACATTTCTTGATCTAATCTTGAGAAAAACAACATTTATCTATTAAACCATAACATAGATAAATAAAAACAATCATTGACACATCTATGCCAGGATTTCTAATCGAAAATTCATGCAACCAACGTCTTAATACAAAGTATTCTAATAACAATAACAATAACTATTCGCGTATCTCACACTGAGCTTTTTCAGAGTACAGCATTTCCAAGCCTCCTATAAACTAACTGTCAAAAAAACCTATGACTACGGTAATGCACACCAACACAGATAAATAACTCTCAAATGAATACATAGTAAAAGAGATATACAATTTACTATGAGGTTATTAGCAGCATGCATCTTCATGATTATACTCTGCTAATACCCGGATTTTTGAAAAGAGATATTTTTTTAAATCTAGTTTTAATGTGGAGGAAGACCGCATAGTGTGGGTTTAATGTTTACATGCTTTATCTTAGAAAAAGGTATACAAGCTTTGGAGAGGTATAAAAGCTATGGGAAGGTATAAAACAGTCAAAATTGTAAAACAAATGTTAAATTCAAATATATTTATGTTTTACAAAAGCAAATCTTGATTCTGTATATACTGAGCAAGATAAAAAAAAACTAGTCTCTTTTCAAACTTGCAAGAATAAGCTGGATGTGCTGCCATTTCCCCAGAACACTACAGATGTGATGTGAGTGTGGGTGTGGAAGTGCTAGGTTAGTCCCACACCAGGTTAAGTGTGTGTCGTCCACTCTCACAGCCACAGACCTGATCGCGCCAGGGGGCTCAAGCTGCGGCGGGGGCTGGGGGAGCGAGCACGACGCACAGGACTGATGGAGCGGGACCGCAGTCCGGGACTGGTAGAACGGCACCGCAGTCCGGGGCTCATACACCTGGAGGGGCTGCGGCTTCTTCTCCCGGAGGCGTTCTGCATGGAAAGTGTCGATGAATCATGAAAAGTACCAATAAATCGTGAATAGGATTGCAAGCAAAACATTGCGGGCAAGCAGACATGATCCAATTTCTTATAATTCTATATATTTTAAAATTATTTTTTAATATTTCTCTTTGTTATAAAATATGCCCACCAATATATATTTTACCAGATCAAATAAATTTAACGTTGGCAACCATTTAGGGTGAAAAAATACCTACTAGAGAAAAATTATTCTTTGTGCATACACGTGACTAACAATTTTGAAATGTCATCAATTATTCAGCATCGAGAGGAAGGTGCGTGTTACGATGGAAGCTGCACGTGCCACACTCACCAGTGACGCTCCTCGACGTGTGAGAGCCTCGCCCTTGATGAGCGTCCTGATACCTTGCATGAGACACGGCCAGATGTGATGGTTCACCAGAGGGGCGGTGTACTCGGAGTCGTAGCTGCGGCGGTATCTGAAGTACGAGGAAACCACACAGCTTTCAAAATGGCCTCCCAACGACGAAGAAATATTTGAAATCGGATCATAACCATTGGAAAGCATCTGTGTACCCTTTCATGAAGTTTTCGCTTCCACTACGAGACTAGTACCCTCTGTTGAGTGGTCTCAATAATGGTAATACTATTATACCAGACCCCTGTGAGACAGTTATGATGGCCTCTCAGTGGACATACGACAGCTTCGTGAAAGGGTTCTCATGATTCCGTGATACAGAATGTGTACATGTAAGTTTCAGGAAGTAGATCCGCAATCATTTTCCACGAGTTAGGCACGTACATACCGACACCTGATTGTCGTGTATTTTGCAGCGCAGTGACCGCATCAACAGCTACCACGTTATTTGGAAACCACGTGGGATGTGTTTTCTCTCACACGATTAACCTTCTCCTTGCGGAATAAAATCAAAGTGTTCTATTTCTGTATGTGATCGGGCAAGTTAACTCGCCTTCAGCAGGGAGAGGGTTAATGTGTGAACTGTTCACTGAAATAACCTGGAAGCTTTTGGTGCAAAAACTGCTCGAGGACACTGTGCTGCAAAATTCTCCAGAATCCAGTTATTTAGTGTGTCATGAAGCTCAATGGGGCACAGATCTGCTGTGTTTTCTGTGTCAGTGTTACATACTTGTTGTCGTCGAACAGCTCAGCGTCGGTGGCGGCGGCGATGTCCAGGGGGTGGGCCAGAGCACTCATCTGCCATGCCAGCTTGCACGTCTCGCGAATGAACGGCTGGATGACGGCGAAGGTGGCATCGGGCGGCAGGAAGATCTTGGGATTGCGGTTCAAGGCACGAATTACGTCCTATAAATACAATTTCAACAATTTTTAGAGGTTTAGAGTAGCTTTCTAATTCTAGATTCTTTCACTAATATTTCAACAAATATCTTGGAATGCTACACTACAATAATAAATGGTTCGATGATAACATTATAATTTTAGGTGTCGTTGAAAAGCGACGTCATGCAATTTAGCTTTTGGATAATTTCTACTACAGTACTATATTAATCATATTTATATAGCACATCCTTCTCAAAAGTGCTTTATAGTCTTATGCTAAGGTGAATATAAGTTTTCAAATATACAAGATATTTGATAAAAGGTAGAATCCCTGATGTACAAAGACATACCCCTGTTATAAGTGTACAAATGTAATTATTATCATAAATATTTGTTTTAGGGCAAGTTGGGACTCCCTAATTTGGAACGCTATGGTGAATCCTGTGTGAATGCATGACACCGGCTTAACTATCCACGGACATACAGATGACCAAGCTACGTACAGACACCATCCCGGGCAGGTCGAAGAGGTCGTTGTTGCGATTGATGTAGTCCTGTACGGCCTCCTCCAGAGTGTCGGGGCCGTAGTGGGTCTTGGCCAGGTTGGCGCGCACCTTCATCTTGAACGTGCGGAACGCCACCTTGGCCGAGCTGTACGCTTCCTGTAGGTGAATGACAGGTCAGAGTGCAATGAGATTTGTATTGTAATAGTTAGCAAAATATGTTAATGTTATTTAACTCTGTCTACATTTAGGCATTGGAAGTGTTTCTCATAAAAAATAAGTGATAATAAAATACAATAAAATGCCAGATATTTAGAATTATTTTCGCTGTTAAGAAATTATTAATCTTGAAATAAATCAGTTTTCATAATATTAGGGACAGCCAAAATATATTTGTTGATGAATTATGTGATCTAGAAAACACAATTATTAATATAATAGATTTAAGAGATGGTGTTCAAATAATGAAAAAATTACAATAATGAAACTGGGCAGGTTCGTAGTTTTAGGGATGAAAATACGACATTTTTGACAAGATTGTTTGAATGATATAAATATGGAGCACTTTAACCTTCTCCCTGCTGAATAAAATCAAAGTGTTATATTTCTGTATGTGATCGAGCAAGTTAACTCGCCTTCAGCAGGGAGAGGGTTCATGCTATCAGAGATATAGATATGGAGAACTTTGTGCATACTTTCAAGAATGGCTTTGGCATGCGATACACCTCGATTTTGTTACTATTGTAATTCTTGTTCTACTGCTTACTGAGATGGCGGAGAAGATGATTCTCTGGTTGTTCTCGTGGTCGTCGGAGTAGCGCCGCAGCGTGTCCAACGCGTCCAGGCGGTCCTGAGCGAACATGTCGTTGAAGCGAGCCACCAGGTTCTGCTGCCGGACTCTCTGGACTGGGTCATCGTTGGCCAGTGGAGAGCTGACGCGGGACGTGTAGCGGTAGCTCGACACCGTGTCCGACAGCCTGCCATGGCAACACACAGGTCAAACGTCACGGAAACCATGTCAATTCACAATCATTACCAAATTGTATTTCTTGTTTTAATGATATTCTTTTTAACACTTTTTACACACTTTACCACAAAATGGTATTTGTTTTGCTTGACTACCATTTCTGATTCACGGAAACCATGTCAATTCACAATCATTACCAAAATGTATTTCTTGTTTTAATGAAAAAAAGTTAAGACACTTTTTACACATGTTACCACAAAATGGGATTTGTTTTGCTTGACTACCATTTCTGATTCACTATTTGAAAGGTAAATAAATATTTATAAAATAGGTCATGAATTACATCAAATAACATTATTAAAATAAAATGATTGTTTCATTGAAGTGACCGTTTCCTCCTCCCCTAGGCTTCAGACTTGCTATGTTACTATGTCAAATTAATATGGGTATGAGATGTATTTCTATGATAATTCAACAAAACAAGAGATACAATCCATCCAGATTTAATTACTAAATATATTAGTAAAAAAACAAGGATATACCTATATTACTGGATATTGCTATCTATGTTGTTTAATAAGACAACAAAATATTTTATTATTCTAAATGCATCTAAACTAAATATTGAATGGTTGAATATTTACTTCAGTTTTCTATTACTGGTAATGAAATGCATGATTGAGTAATCAGTAATCCCATAGAACATCTACAACAAATATGTGTTGCCTCACTTTTATATAATAGATACAGTAAATCTTGTACAAGTTAATGCTCAATACTAACTTTGATATATAGTATAGGCAGGAAAAATCTCACTTATGATTTAATTGTTAAAATATTTTTTTCCACACAGCTACAGAGAGAAATAGATTGAAGATTGAAAAAACAGCAGACGCAGATAAAAACTTGGTAAAGAAGAGAAATCATGATGAAAAATATTAACTTTTAAAATTAGTTTGATTACTGATTAAGATCAACATACAACTCGTGTTAAATATTTAGTCATGAAATATATGAACATGTTAATATTTCAAAAAATTACACTTGAAAATTCTAGATATATACTATAGTGTAATGTGAAAATACTAGCACCTTAAAAAAACAACAATAAAAGTTTGAGAGAAAATCAACATGAGAATACGACTACTGCAAAATGCACTATAAAAGCCTGAGTGATGGCTATAGCAACTACAGTACTGTCTACGTCATGAAATACCAATATAGTTACGTTTGAAACACCTTTTTGTGATGTATATCAACATCTGACCAAATATATATACCGGTACTAGGTTATCGTTATCAAAAATGGAAATACACTATATTATTTTAAAAATAATAAATAACTCTGTCAAGAATGGTTGATGAGATGATAACGTATTAGTGAAAATATTCTTGTGTCGTCACAACTAAACAGTGGATTTCATTTAGTAGTTTTCAAGCATGACTTGTGGGACTGTCAACTCATTAAATCATAACCATTCACAAAGACAAGATCAGAAGATTCCACCATCAACTAGAGTTGCCTTTTAATTTTGAATTTGATTTTCTTTCCTCCGTATTTCTGAAATCACAGATGTGGATGATCTTTTGGACTAAATTTGAGCAATAAATACAAAGTACATTCACTTGGCATACATATCATTGCTTTTGTACCTAAAACTATGCTCATTACTCTAAGGTAGGGGGAATTCCGTGCTAATCCTCTGTTTATAAATTTATTTGGAATAGAGCATGTATCACAACATCTCTTTAGAGTGACTTCCCTTTAACCCTCTCCATGCTGGAGGCAACCGGAGATGCCCTAAACAGCAGTGATTGTGCTTAATTCAGCAGAGAGAGGGTTAACTGCACTCTCATTATCTAGATTGCTGTAAAGTAAGGGGATTAACCCAAGGACATATTACTTGAATGAGGACATCCCTGTTACTTTATTCAGATTAGTCTGTATCATTTTGTTTCATATAAGTTTACTGGATCCAGTTCCACCAGAATAATAATAATGCTAGAAGCATGATGATAGACATTGACAGTTACACTCTGATCTTATAGAAGATAAGGGGCCTTTTTTATAACTAGTGGGACATGACAACTAAGAAGTTAGTTGAATAAAGCACTTTTGTGAAGAAAAATCAAATTTACAATTTCAGGTTCAATTTCAATTTATTTTCTAAAAGTAATTGTTATTAATAACTTCTTAATAAGGTACCCCTGTTGCCTCGAGAAGGGAGAAGGATAAAATAGACAATTATGGTGTTTGACTACAATACAAGAGCTGACAGTCCCACAACTACACACTACAATTCAGACACAGACACCCGGTGGCAGTGACATGAGTGTGGTAAGTGAACGTACTTGCTCAAATACGAATAGTCCTTCTTCACGGAGTAGATTGACAACTCGTCTCTCAAATTCCGTATTTTTCTCTCATAATCATCCACAAGTCCTGACCTTACTCGTAACCTGGTTATTTCATCCTGTGCATCGGCAAGCCTACAGGGTACAACCACATAGGGATAGAAATCAGTGTCCATGGAATAAACAAGCCAACATAACTCAAGCAGGAGTGTGGTGCATTAACTCTGTGTGTCGAAGTCTGCAGTCTTCACCTGCACTGATCAGATTCCTGTGTACCACAGAACAATGGTAGCGCTACGAGTGTCATAAACTCCCTATGTAAATGTAGCCAGGTGTGATATAAGATGCTCCTACTGGTCTTGACCAGCGGGGTTACCCCTTTGGCTAAGTCGGTAGAGC
>JAUTBZ010173709.1:0-10159 GCA_032361785.1 Lepetodrilus galriftensis | reverse complement strand
ATCATCATACATTGGACAATCAATTAAAAAGTGGACTTCATCCTCTACTGAATTAGTATTGCACAGTTTACATTTTCTATTCACATAGGGGGTTACAGGTTTAGTGTGGCGGCCAGTTTCTATTTCTAGTTTCAATGTTCCACATCTTAGTCTTGCTAACAATTTACGGTGGTTTCTTGACATAGGAGAGAGCTGATGAGAGCTGATGAGGCTCAGCAAATACAATGACAATTGCTGTGGTTTTAACCTTGATTAATTATCTCCAATTACGTCATATGCCATGCGTGATTAATGAAGTGCTGAAATGAATACCATATTGCTTAACTTGGCTGTAACGATTCGACTAAAGGGAATTTAATTAACTAAATGTTCTTGACATTATAATAAGAAAAAAGGATAATAGTAAAATACGATTGCGATGCTATATATTTCAATCACTGATGACATCTCCATGAGACTAGATACAACTTCTTGTACGTATTGTACTGCACGTTTTGCTCTCAAAATGTCAGCAAATATCCATGTACTAATATATAGTAGAAAGCTGATGCAACGATGCAGTTCTATTACTATTATATTTACTATTACAGTATTTCTATAGTACATCTTTTCTATTGAATATTGCCACTAGTAAGGAAATTATTTAGGTGTATGTCATCTGTGCGTACTTCCAGGCAACTAACACTTGTCAATATAGCAACACCATTATGTTATATTTTGTTCACAGTTTGTATTTGTATTCAGTCAGCATTATACATGTACTATAAAAACGCCACGAGAATATATAATGCTAAATGTACATGTCCTAGCACCACGCTCACTTTATCCAGTATCAGCTATACTACTCTCAGGATGGATCCACTGGTTAGTTTTTAATACATGCAAGTGCCCGTTTCATTTTACAGATCTAGATTTTGTTTTGTATTTTCCTGTAGAATATTTATATGGTTGTCAATCTGGATTTATGGATTTAAATATTTACTATTATAATGTTTGAAATTTGTTTTCAATAATCTAGAATGCTTTTGTATAATTAATAATGAACAATTTTACATTAATGTTGCCATTTGCATGCACGATGAGAGAGATTAATAAATAATTATTTTTACTCTCTCCCCCATAAATCACACTCTACATAAAAGATTATAATCCTCAAATATTGGTTATAGTTATACGCCAGAGTACCATGACAGGCACACTATAAGCTGATTTCACAACCAGCTTCACAGAAAAGGCTTCTTGTAGTCCTTTATTTACTTTATATTGAGTCTGCTGCACGCTTAAAAACGACATAAGTAGATTTACTACGGCGCTTTGTCACTTCTTTGATCAAAATGTAGCGGAATACAAAAACTCCCCAAAGCTCGCTGTAGGATATGCATAGACAAAACAGCCAGCCGTCACCGTCGGATGAAATGGATCCTCTTGAATGCCTAGCCTAGAACCGAGAAACTATGCTGAAATTAATCCTATGAGTTAATTTTTCAGGTTGAGTAGAATTAATTTACAAAAATAGGATTAACTCCGTATGTAATAAAAACGTTCTTTGAATGGAAAGATGGGGGACGAAATAGTACCAGGCAATGCACTGCTCCTAAACAATAGAGTCTCGGGCGCAAGATGGCGGGTAGATTTTATCTACAGTTAGATAGTTGCCAGCGGCAATCTTCAGTAATCCTTCCATTGTGATGGTCAGAGACACCCGTGTTGATGGTCACTATAGATGTCCAGTTTCATGCAGTTTCGATGACCAAAGGACAGAGGTTTATAGGTCGTGGTCAAGAATTCTCATGGTCAGATAGGCATGACGTCTTCCCCAGGAATGCTCTTGGTTATGAAATTCCGGGTTTGCAAGCGACCTCAATATTCAGTCTAATGTTATGAGGAAAAGTATACATGAAATTCCCACTTATTTGCTAGAGAAAACCAGTAAAATAATTAGTTTCGAATCACCCCTGTGCACAACTAATAGTCTATGATTCTATGCCTGTAATGCCGTACCAAGAGCCTGATGGACATACAGAATTCCCATGTTCTTCCATAACACTTTGTAACGATGTTTGCGTTGTCGTGTAAAGTATCTCACAATGTAATTTATGAATTTAAATTACGTATATTGAGCATGGCCAAACAGGAGATTCACGAGTTCTCAGGGTGTTGTCAAGGCGATCAACATAGACCATGTTTGGTTACCAGACAGATCTCTCAGCATGCCCAATTGTACTCATCTTTAAAATGATTTAGTGGTCATTTACCCTCTGCCCCGAGGCGCAAACAAACCCCGCCCCTTCACTTCCGAATGACCAGACTTGCTCACGTGGCCCCCCACACATCGAGATACTTACGTAAACTTACGGAAACAATCGAAGTCATTCGACTGTAATAAGCGACCTTATACCGACTTCCTTTGTTGTAACGGCAGTCCAGATCTTACATAAGCTCTATTCTAGGTAATAAATCTAGACTCATCATGTAGATATATATCACAAGACCACTTGGCATGGCCTGAGTGGGAGAATGAAATAATCGACGTGCCTATAAGTAACATACGAGCTTCATAGGGAGCTTACTGTAAGTACGATAATACAATTATCTCTGTTCATTATATTACTCCATAAATAAGAAATGATAATAGAAAAAGGTAAACAATGAAGTAATATACTCAAACATATAGAAAGGGAGTAAAAAACGTATTATCAAAATAAATTAAATGTATTAGTGTATACAATACATATTTTAATATTTAAACAGGCGCAAATTAAATAAATAAACTAATACACCGAATATACACAGTAAAAGTAAATGTATACCCTAAAGGAAAAAATTAATTACCAAACGGAATATACAAGTATTATTTCTAGAAAGAAACTAACAATTGTATCCCAACAAAAAATATTAGCTTGTACTAAAATAAATAACAACATTGGTGCTAACTATTTCCCAAACTTATCATTGATGCTATGTTCTTAGATTAGTTTAGTTTAGTTTAGTATAAATATATTGTATTCACAATACAAAATAATTGGGTGCTTGTTATGCCAACTTAGGAAAACCAGCTCCTGTGTGTTCTTATGTATGTGTTCTGTTATTTGGAATAATGCGCATTATTAGTACCATCATGATGTCCTTGTCTCAAATGGGCACCTTGTTTAGTGCATTTGATCTCCTACTACCAGCAATTACTATACTTTCTAAACTTTAATTTTTCGGCATGTACCTAACCATGAAAATACTGTTACATGTATTTCGCATCTTCGCAAAAATGAATACAACATCGAATATTATAAGAATGTTTACGAATATAGCTACAACTTACTTTAAGAACTTGCAAAATATGAAATTCCTTATTAACACTAATGGTCAGCTGCCAGTTGTTATCACCATAGCACTGACGACAGGACGACACACTCTGTGATTATAACAAATCCTCTCGAGTTCTTCCTCCACATTAATACACACCCTGATATGACAGACTTACATGCTAATGATTTAATAGCACCCTTTCTTGGGTTTTTAACCGGCGGCTAGGTTTAGCATGTTAACAATATTACCCTATTAACGTTAACATCTGGTTAAGAGGAATACATGGTCTGACCCACAGATGAATCTAGAGGGCAAGGAAGAATAGACAATGTGGAATATTTTGCGGTCAACCCATGGGTCGAGTTTTACCGAAGAATACAAAGTAACCACCCCTGATTCACCGCATCCCACCCCCTCACATAAATACCCTAAGGTATATTTTTTTATATGCATATAACTATGGAACAAGTTTGATGACATTCATAATCTCAATAAACCGAAGAAATATAGAGAACGTACATCTGATAATGACCCAACTATATGTAGTGTAAGGATTTCTGGTTTCTAGGACATAATCGTGTTCTGTAAATATATATACTTGCATATGTTTAAATAAATCCATTTTACTACATGAAGACAGGGAACCAGACGTTGTGTTCAGGTGATAGCCATCTTTTACCATGAACAGAGTCGCTACATAGCTACGGGGCGGATCACATCTGAGCTTGTATTCATCAGGATGTAGGCTTTGACCAGCGTCCAAGAAAGAGGATGACCATTAGTGAGTTCCGCAGATGGTCGGAGCACCTGGTTCTCCATTGACCATCCCCCCAACACATGATGTTTTCTCATGCTTAGAACTGATTACGCTGATGCAAAGATTATAAGGGTCATACTACGACCACAATGGGATGAGAATGGCGATACCACCTAGATAGATATCGGAGGTGGAACAGAGGGACAAATTAGATAGGGAGGCTCAAATTTGTATCTGCTCTGCCACTTAAACAGTATCTGTGGTCATTAAGAGTTTGTTTGCTGGTTTTGTGTACGCGATTATGCGCGTTGTTAACCTAAACAACTATCGGGTCCGTCTTAAGCATGGGTGGTTTAGTCTCATGACTGGATACGTTTCCTCGAACAGACTTATCACCATAGTTGTAATTCGTAAATGTTAGTAATACAAACATGTTTATTCTTCAATGCCCGTGCAATTTAACCAAAATAAATGACAACGACAAAGGGACACGATCATACAATACAACTGATAATGATGACCCAGGAGAGGTCCAATATGAAAAGTAAGCAGCGGGTATAAAGTTTGAAACTTCTTATTACGGATTCACTTTATGAAAATAGGCCAGAGTTTATGAGTAAAGAAAAGCAAAGGTTATACTGTCCAACTGTTACAAAGACGCAAACGTGAAACTATTATACTACCATATTCCAGGTAATAAATATACTCTATAATAAAACCTCAACGGAAGTGTTACACTAATCCTAATTATACAAAAGCATGACACCTTTTAGCAGTACCATAGCATAATTACGCATATTCACATTATGTCTAACCCAATTTGTCACATGGTATGTTTATGACTTCTTCGAATAATGCTGTTATTTGTGCTCTCTCACGTTGGGCGATGTTTGGCAGAGGCATTGCAGTGCATTTAGCGAAAACTATGTAAGCCCCTAGAACCTAGCAAAGGTTATTACCTTTTTAAAATGTCATGATTGTATCCTCATTTAAGTTTGATATATGTATCTAGTTATATATAAAGAAGAGTGTGCTAGTATTTAAAATAATTGTAATACTCTTCACCCGTATAAAGTGTAGCCTTATATATATCATGTCACATTAGAAACATTCCTGTAGAAAAAAACCCACCCATAACTTCATGGTCAAATCACCAATTGTCAAAATATTCCCAATCATAAAAGCACAATTATATTTAAAAAATGTTTACTCCCAGATATCGAATTTAACTTCCAACAAATCTGCAACTTATATAAGTTCACATGCATGCACTTACGAGATAAATATATGTTTTTATGTCCATTAGGCGCACGATAAGAAAATAATAGTTATTATGATAGTTAATATTAAGTGATACATTATTAATAAACACTTTCAATTGGCTGATCCTTTTCAATTACGCCAACAACCATTCTCCTCTCAAGCTTATAATCTGAAGCTGAGTGATATACACAATGCATATAATGTACTACTTACTAAGTGAACAAGCGAAATGTTGCGCAAAATATTACGTTAGAATATTGTGAATGCCAAACGATGAATAAAACAGGTTCGTGTTTTTTTCTCGTGACATTTTCCGTTACACTATATGTGATGTATTATAATTCGTAAATGGATGGTAAGGTTTTAAGCCCCCGTTCGCTTTCACATTAGGCGGGTTTTCTTTAGCCACCAATGGTGAAGTAATCTCTATCTATGGCAGTTAACACCACGGGAAATCCTTTGTGATGGCCTAAGTTTTCAAGATTGAAGTCATTTTGACAAACTTCTACGCTTTAATAAGGCAAGGTTCCTCTCTCTTTGCCCCCTGCTTAGTAGGGGCACAAGGAAGCTAGAAGACGGGCTTGCCCTCGGGGGATTTTTAACTTGCCCCTTGCTGGGGGTCGTATTTATACCCCCGTGAAGATGAAGTTCTTTCTTATGTACTTGAACGTTGATGTCGGCAATTTCTAACGTTATTATTATCAGTTGATGTCACACATTTAACATGTTCTAATCGACGTGCCCTGCATGCGAGTACAGACGTGGACTACCCATATCTTGAAGAGTTTACGATAACTTATATATAATTTTCAGGGATATCAAAGATGATTGCCCACTATTCAAAATTCATAGTCCAGTGGAATATCAAGGCAATGGTCACTCGTTCAGTTGTCTACAATTGTATAGGCGTGGTTTTTTTTCTTGAAACCAATGATGCGTGAACATGTAAGACTATGAATCGGGTTTGTTAAAACTGTCATTACTACTGTTATGTAAGGTATGTTAGTAGACAAAAACTATTTCTTCGAACAATTGGGTAGATTAAATATACATTTCTGTATGTTTATGCGACTGTGTATGCAGTAAATATACATGCCTATACAACGTCTATGCTTGAGACATTGCTAAATGTCTCTGTGTCTCTCTGTCTGTCTGTCTGTTTGTTTATCTGTCTGACTGTCTGTACGACACCTGAATCAATTTATTCATTTAATTAAAATAAGCCCAGTCAGAACACAGTACAAATCAAATCAACATCACTATCCCTATTTGATATATGCCCCCCTACACCCTCACAGCATATTTGCATACAGTAAACTTTTAAAATCAACATACACGTACATTTGCAAGGAATGTTTCTACTCCGCAGCGGATCCCGCTTTGCCTGAGAAAAGGTGAATTCATTAAGCAGCTCGACATGCAAATATAACAACCAGGTAAGACAGAACGCAGCATGGGTCAAGTGGAACTGACAGATCTGAAAATCCACAAGAACAATTTACGAAAGTTGTTCAAATATGGATTAGAAACTAATTAAACTGTGTTCGCTGCAAATGTCTGTGACTGCCCGTCGGGGCTGTAATTTCGTCGCAAATAAGTCGTCAGTTAACAAACTGTATCCTTTGGTATCTGTTCGTGTTCTGTATCTGACACTCCCTCTGAAAAGTAATGAAGTGAGAGATGCTAGTGTATTCACTTGTTGGCGTGAGCATGGATTAAAAAGGTTATTTCTAAGCTAAACGTACTAAGTTAGCTGATTCGCGAGCTTTACCGGCCTCAGTCTCGTAATACCTAGTCAGTCCTCCCGCCTTTTATCATTTAGATTTAGGATATACGTAAATGCTAACAATTAAATGAAGAGAAAATTGCTCATAGACCCACCTCATTGTGAGATCAATATTTAGAAGCTAAGGTTTTAGGACAACGATGCCTATATGTCAACATGATTATGTTGTAAGCTATTCTATTATCATGTTATTCCCTTTGATATATAATATCATCAAAATATATGTTTGTATAATTTTGAAGTTTGGTTTAAAATGCATATATATATAGTATATATATATATATATATGATTGGTCATATTTTGGATGTAACTAACGGATCAGATGCTGATGATAACGGGTTTTTTAACGGTCTAGTTTCTACACCACTGTTTGGTTATGACTATATAGTTGTGGCATTGAAAATTATTCATATAGTTTTCGGGCTGGGGATGTGGGTGGTAGTGATGATATTCTTTGTCTTCGCTCTTTAGTTTCGACCCTACATAATGTTTACTTTGTCACGAAACTCGTAAACACAACATATTTCCTAGTTAGTATTTGTAAGACCATTCAGTCTAAATTATGTGGAGCATTTCAACGTAACTCGTCCGTCGGTTACTGGATGGACGTATTATAGGCAAAATGAAGACCCATACAAGACGACGGAGAATGGAAAATGATAACAATTTGAAGCATTGGACGGAGAAGGATTCAACCTATTTGAGGGACACACATAAATTATTCACTCCATAATAGAGTATAAAGTTTCAAATGGTAGCTAGAAGCTATGCATTCATATCTTCAATGACCTTGCTAAAACCGTACATGCGTGAAGAGTTGAATGGCAGACGAATCATTGCTCGTCTTCTGCTTGAGCAGACGATACTCGTCGTAAAAAAAATGCGAAGATCCGTTTTGAATGAGAAAATCTAAAAATTGCCTAAAGGTGTAAAAATTCAAAGGGATTATGATATAGGGAACGGATACGTCATGATTGGCAGGAAATTAAATGAAAATAAATATATAAAAACATATTAAGCAGAAGACTATCTCTATGTGTAAAATTAATACTTAAAATCTAAGGGATTTCTGAAGTTGTTATTCTAAATACTTATAACATTACCTGGCCACCTTTTTGAAATATGAAATTAATTCTAGAAAAGAAAATCACGAGGGTAAGTAGACACTCAACTTAAAACACAACCAACCAATTTCGTGAGTTTACTATTAAATCTCATGCACTAAATCCCAAGAACATGTTATAGTACGATCTGCCATCTGCACAAGAAGTGCATCAACGAACTTAATCCTGAGATGAACCCGACTAGGAAATAATGTACCCGTCTAACACAAACATGTTTGCTTTCCATCCATGTTTACCACTGCGTGATGAAACTGGTCTTAATTCAAAGAAACAGAATGCTGCCCGAACCGCCCGTAAAAGGATCGGCAGCCACCGCATTGAACTGCATTGTCCAGCATCCTGAAGCATCACCTTATCCCACGTGAGCCTGTTCCCGGTAGCACTCGGACTTCATCGGTGACTTCCGAGCTTACGCCACAGGATCTACAGTTAGTCCAAAGTTAGCGTAACCCATTCAGAAAGACTTTACAGATTGCGAAACTATCAGTTTCGCGTGGTAACTATTCCTGTGTAAGCAAATCTGAAACGTTTTCCGTCAGTAGCGGTTTGCCTGTCTATTCCTAAGTCTTGACCGATCAAAGGTCAACAATACCCCTATCTGAGGATTAATTACGAATGGCATAATCCCGAATCCTCTGCTTGTCAAACAAACGTATTCGTTCTAATGCGAAGGAAAACAGCCGAATGCCTTCAGCATTCAACTTCCTATTGGTGTTCTGACCTTTGTCTTTGTGCGACGAATCATCATGGATATGGTCTTCTTAGGATACATACCTTTGGCTGGTGCACGTACTAGTTGAATTCCGCTGTCTGTCTATTCATCTTCCTGTTCTTTGCTTGCCTGTCAGCCTACGTATTTTGTATGTATGTTTGTATGTTTGCCTGCATCCTCGAAACACAGGCCATTATGACTACACTTAACGTCCGTCACATTTGACGGAAGATAAGTGCAGTCAAAATGGCCGGTGTTTCGAGAATTGTTTGCCTGTTGTCTGTCTGTTTGTCTATCTGTTTGTCTGTCTATCTGTCCGCCAGCACTGTTCCATATTCCAAAGACGAAAATTCAACTAAAACTCCCTATTTATATATCATTCTTCTGCTGCAAGATAAATCCAATCTATCACCATCAGATATTGTTCTTATAAAAAAGATTACGACGTTTAGTCCAAGCGATGAACAACACACACCGATACCAGTAGGCTACGTCCCAGGGCCTGAAAGAGGAAATAACTCTAAGGATGAAATAATTCAATTACAATGTCTACTTGAAAAGTTTAATTTGACAAATATAAGTAAGTATGGAGAAACGAATTTAATTAAGTTGAAGGCATATTTTTTTTCGTCTGTGGATTATACTCAAAGCGTTCATGAACGAACGTGGGACAGAGAAATAACAGTTTTCAAAATTAATTAAGCATGTGAATGTTCAAACTAAACATACCACTGTCAGTAAGACACTAAGCCTCTCACCGCATGCATTTGATTAATTAGTTATTGACATGGATTCAAATTATGGAGATACACTGTATATCTCAGGTGTCAAGAATGCCTAATCAATTATAGCATGGGTCGTCTTATATCAACAACAAGCAAAGACGTCAAAATCTAGAAATCGATTTCATAGTAGGGTAAAGTGCTATCAACATGTCACAATGTCTATGCAAGAGCTGCATTATGTGTGAAACTGATAACGCATGTCTGAGTGTTTGTCGATACAAGTTTGTTTCACTGCATTAACATTATAACGTATTCGCGATATAATCCTTTGAAAAACATTAACACTAATGTCCATATGAATTAATTGTTTGTATACTAGTGTGTGTGCTTATTCATCGACATACACGCACATACGCACGCACGCACACACACACACACACGCACACACACACACACACACACTTACACAAACAGATACGATATATAGA
>JAUTBZ010173698.1:0-10161 GCA_032361785.1 Lepetodrilus galriftensis | reverse complement strand
GTGACGGTATACATATTTATATATATATAGATATATATATATATATATTAGATATTAGATATAGATATAGATATAGATATAGATATATATAGTATAATGTTAAATAAAACATCCAAGAACATGCCTTCTTGCTGCTATTACTATTTTGCTAAATAAATCAAGACCATCTCCTACTAATCTATAGCTGTTGTAGCATATTTTAAACAACTGAAAAGCTTTAATAAAAAAAAAGAAGCAATTTACATGAAATTAGCAATATGTTAGCATGCTCCTAATATCAATTGAAGACCAAGTTAAAGGTAAGTATAGAATACGCCTAGAAACATAAATATCACAGTAAAATGTAGTATCACAGACACACTTGTATATAGAGGTAGATATGGTTCGCATAGCACCACGCAGACATGCTCCTATATATAGCAGTAGGACAATAGACTGCCGGAGCCAACTACACCGACCATGAGTGGGTAAGAATGCGCATTACATGTAATTATCTCCCGTTTGTTACACATCTATATTTTCCAACGTGACTGCTGTGCATACAATATACGCCGGCAACTTGCCATCGTGTTTGAAAACACATCCGATACCATCAATGGTGAACCAATCCGGTTACTTGTTTATATGTATAAGTCTGCGTGATCCTATTCCCGAAACTTTCTCTCAACTATATTTACAATGATGGATATGATGTTAAATGAAGCATCAGTGGTTTAAATCTTCGACCCCATTTATGGAACCATTGCATTCAATTTGCCATTTGGCTATACGTGTCATGCGGCTGTATTTCCGAGTGTGATGATAGTATATTCAATAAGATTATCTGAGCAGATCTTTCTATGGCGAAGCTTTCTGACATTTTCTAACAAATGTCGGAACTCGGAATGAAGTCAGGTGTAGTGCCAAGCTTCTTCTGATGCGGTCTTCTACAGATCTTCAAGAGTACCTGGAGCCCGAAGATGTTTGGAAATTCTTCGTTGTTGAAATAATATAAATTTAGAACTTCATATCCAAAAGGGCTTCTGGCCACCAATTACAATTAATGTTGTTGAGTCAAATAATATATGTACGCACATTCACATGTTATAGTTAAATAATATCAATCGAAGCACCCGTAATTCGTCCTTATGGTGTATGGTATACCACCATAATACTATTAATAATAATTATGTAGTTGAATATACATGTATTTGTTATATTAATATACTGACTCAGTTCTTGTTCTTACCTACTATCAAACCTAAATGCATCTATATACACTGTATATATAGGCATAGCTGAATGAATGGACTGATATGCATGTGTAATAAAGTATATGCAATGGCAAAATAAACTCTTTGGCTGTTGGAACATAACTGAAGATGAATGCCAGTCAGAATTTCGAACCTCACACTGGGACCTTCCGGCGTCATCTCCGACTCTTGCCGACCGCCAACACTTCCGGAATGGCATGTCTTCTGATGTCATCGTCCTGTTGGGAACAGGATATAAATACGGACACATGCGCCCAGCGGGGAAGGTCACGTGACGCTGGAGTTGAGGAAAATGAACTTGGACTCTGTGGCGGTGGTAACTAGCACCATGGTGTTGACTTTGAGGTCGTCGGGGACCTTCTCGTAGGCCTGCTCCACAGTTCTGGCCACGGACTTGTTGGTCGCCCACACGTGCAGGATCTGCTTGCTCCAGAAGTCCTGGGTGTTTCTGCTAGACTGAACAATCCCTGAAACATACACACATAACAATAATGAATAGAGGACAAGAACTTCAAGAATAGTTTGGGAAATTGTAATGCTCCTATTCTCGAAACTTCTTAAGATCTTCTTAGCTTAAGAACGTGACCAGCTCATGTTATAGGTATCCTTTAAAAGATAAAGTTAAGAACGTTCTTAGGTTAAGAAGATCGTAAGAATGTTTCGAGAATAGGGCCCAAGACGCCCGGTGGTGGCGTATGTTGTCATGTGTCATGGCGTTCCAGAGGACAAACTTCAAGAACAGTTTTGGAATAAGTTTTCAAAAGAATGTCAACATGGAAACAAGTTCTTTAATTAAATTGGCTCATATAATGTAAACAGAAAAGAACATTATTATTTGTATTTTTTTGAGAAGTGCATGTGTCCCGACTCCTCACCGTTGAGTTTCTTGCACAGCAGGTGTATGGCGTCCTCCTCGCAGTACTCCCCCCGGTACTTCATGGCCCTGGTCACCGACACGCCCAGTCTCTCGTCGTACATGTCGCACACGTAGTCGGTAATGGAGCCGCCGGTGGGAAAGTACGTCACCTCCATTTCAGTCTGAAAGTAAAGTAACCGTAACCTATATGAGGCAATTTCTATTTTACAATAATAATATACAATAATATATATATTTAAAAAAATAAATATATATAATAGATCTAGTGTAATATTTATTGCCACTGATTAAACGATTAAATTGTTTGTTATTAATATTATTATTTAATTATTATTTTCACTATTCAATAACATTATTATATATTTAATAACAAATACATAATAATAAAGTAAGAAGAAAGGTATTGCGCCTATTTTCGACGTCAAAACGTCAGCTAGTCCTAACGTTGTATAAAAACGTCGGCTAGCAATGGGAATAATAATAATCCAAATTATTATTATTAATAGTAATAACAATAATAATAAATATCCTGTAATATTAATTAATTTATATTGTACCTAAATTCCATATCCGATCATATTAATATTACTGTTGTTAAATCTGAAAGTAGGAATATGAACATAATTATTTAAATGTGGAGTAGAAATAGTGCAAATATACTATTATAATAATACTTGTACTAATAGCATGAGAATGTACCTTTACGAGGGTCGCTCCGAAGCACCTGCTCATCATCTCGAAAGACAGCATCTCGGACATGACGGAACTACCCCCGGCGTTGGGCACGTCTCGTATCCGCTCGGCTCCTTCCGTCAGCGACATCCTACCTACTCCTCTAGTAGGTATGAAGTCACAGTGAGCGACACCCCCGCAATCCACATTGTTAATAAGCCTTTGGATCTTGAACCACTGATGCTGATGAACTATGAAATTCTCCCCCACGTAGGCATTACAGGGCTGTGTAAGTGGTCCTTTCGTGCAACTGCAAAACGCCTTTTTCTTCCCGTCGAGGCGAGAAACAAGGGGAGACAGACTGGATCTCGGCCTTTCTTGTACATGCCTGAGAGGAACAACAAGAATTTCGCATTCGGCATCGATTTGTTCGTCCCATTGTGGTAATTTAGGTTATATTTCGTGCATATATTAAAAACAAAAGGACGATTTCTAACCAAATGCGTGTTCTCCTGTTCGTTATTTGATTGTGAGTTGCGAGAATGGTGCAATCGGTTTTCATACATATATATAAAGGGAAATCCCAAATGCCGTCATCTGCTAAATTTACGGGATAAAAATACCGACCAATTGGATTCAATTTCCGCTTTGCTTAACCAATGAGACTTCTAGATAATGACATCACTGGTTAATATTGAATATGGATTAACAAGTATGGGTTCCGGTGAAGCATTGCACCACTGGTTAACGTTATTTAATCAGAAGCCTATATATTTATGTTCATACATGTAGGAATATGTTGTTGCGTTACTAATTAAATAAGTAGTATACTCTGCATTTATAATTGACCCAAATATCCGCATGTAGTATATATCCTACCAAATAGGACTACTTTGAGTAATTATATGAGTTTGTATTTTATTTGTATACATATGAAAATACTGTTTGATCATGAAGTATATGCATTTATTAATAATCATAATTACCGTATTTATAAACAAGTCTGGAACTATTGCGAAAATAATTTTAACAATTGGATATGCCTACTGGTACTTTAATTAATTCAAACTGGTAGGCTATAACATATTAGAATGCACTTATGAATGTTGAAAGGTCTGTGCTTATTCATCTCCCATAGTATAGGGAAGGGTACAATTCCGAGCTCATTATTACGTATGAATCGGAGTTATGTCTAGGGCTGAAACGGGTACTCGAGTACTCATGTTGAATTACTCGACGAGTACTCGAGGACTCGCCTGGAAGTCGCGAAGCGCCTTAATTGCCTTTGGTTGCGAAGCAAATGAGCAAACTATAGGGAGTCGGTGGTGGTGGCATGCTGTTAAAACTGAGACGGCCAAATAAGCGATTTTCTGACTTTTCCCGTCGTATTTAGCACCTATACCACGCTTTCGAAAAGCAAACTAATTTTTAAATAAAATGATCTATGTCCGCCATTGTTCATTACAAAGGGGAAATCACTATGGAGTACTCGAGTATCCATTACTCGAGTAGTACATGTACCCATCCCGTACCCGGGTACCCGTTTCAGCCATAGTTAGATCACGTGGGCTAGGCAAGATGGTGCTTCATGCATATGAAGTGTATATATAGGCCTACTCTCTCTCTCTCTCTCTCTCTCTCTCTCGCTCTCTCTATGTGTGTGTATGTGTGTGTGTATGTGTGTGTGTATGTTAAAGGCCTATATAGGTATCGTGTTTGTTAGTCCGGCAGGAATTTAGGTATACAGTGAAAACCGTCCGGATAGCAAGGGAACCGGTTATCTGACGTCCGGTTATACAGGGGTAGACTGGGTGTACCCTGCTTCACTTTCTGGTAAAGCTTTTTTCTCTCACTTGATTCTGGTTCCTGAGGGTCCCAGTTAACATTTTTCGCCGGATGTGTTGTTCCCAGCCGTGGGCAATTTGAGAAATCCAAGATGGCCGCCATGATGGTTACCGATCATATAGACAGTCTCATTAATCCATAACTAAATTAATTGGGAAGATGAATATGGTGTCAAACCATATGTTTTTGAGTATGAGGAATTCAATTAAACAAAAATATAACACATAAGCCCACTCTTTTCTCAATATAAATCCAATATGGCCGCCAATAAATAGCGGAAAGGTAACAACGTGCATACTGTTGCAGGAACACTCAAATATGATTGATTAAGAATATACAATGTATAACATCTAAATACAATATTTAAATACAATATTGGAATGATGAAAATACAAGATGGCCGCCAATAATGCGTGGAAATATAGCAACAAGCATACTGTATTTTCCTGGATTTATTGCCATTGTCTCTATTTTCAGTCAATTGAGTTGGCTGTGAACTGAACCTATATGTAATGATAAGTTGTTCACTTATTACAATCTTGACATTGCTATAAATTCAAGATGGCCACCATTGAACTATGCATAATATTCATAAGATCATTAATATACTACCTGTGATGACGATTTCAGATGAAAATCAGCATAGTATTTTATTGACTTCAATTTACTGGAAATCCTATTTTGAGATCGTGAAAAGAACATCCTACATATTAGACTATATATTCTACAAGGTATAAGCTATCTGATAACACCAGAATATTTTTATTTCTATACAATGTTAAAAGGAAGAGGAAACTGTTATGTATGTATTATATATGTATATTAATGTATTTTGGGCCAAGGCCTTATATATTGAATACATGTCTGTCTGTCTATCTGTCTAATATCGTATTCATATCTTGATTAGTTGCAGAGATATACTAGTTTGAACATAGTGGGGATTAATATCAAAATAACAATTTTTACGAAATATGCGTAAATTATTTCAAACTTTTTATTACATAAGTATATTTTATTTAACTCATATTTTGTCAATATTGGTATTTTCAAATGTACCACTGCAATGTTCAAATTAATATACCTCAGTAACTAATCAATATATAAATGCGATATTGGTCAATTTGGTGCTAGCTGATAGTGATATCCTATACTTTGTAGAAGATAAGACAGAGCTATTTAGAACCATTTCACATTACAAATATATATTTTAGGCATATTTCGGTAAAATTGATATCTCGAGATGAAACCCCACCATGTTCAAACTATATAGTATACCTCAGCGACTAATCAAGACATACATACAATATTGGCGTTAACTGATTGCTTACACCGTCTAGAACATAATAACGCACTAGTTTATACATTTTCATTATACAAGTATTGTTATATATGTACCATATTTTATGCATATTTATCAATGCCAACGTTGACCGCTAACGACAACGCGAATGTCTTTAAACCGTATTTTTCACTGTGCGACGAACACTAAAACTCTCCTACGGGTCATATATAGATTATAATATATGTACGGGTATAGAAGAGTGGAATATGTATGCACCATCTGTTACTTTACCATTTACAGTTGTACATAGACTAGCTTCCGAATATAAGGAAATCACCACCAGACTATTGAGGAAAACTTTATAGGCCTAACTAATTTCAACCAATGTGAACTTGCAAAACATGATTTTTATAGTAGGCCTACGACGTGATTATTATTCGGTGAACAATGTTCCTTTCATATCTAGTTAATTCATGGCTGCATATTATTTATAATAATTAAATTATCCGCATGACTCCCACTGGCACTGCGCAGTGTATAGAAATGCTAGGCATAATCATTTACTACGCACCAATGCCGATATGTATATTGTTTCTATACCTCAAAACTAACACGCATATCTGATGACTAATGTCGATAAACGTATATTACCCCGCCCATGTATCCCACTAACCTATTATTCTATGCTTTAAGTTCTTTGATATTGGCAAATACTCGATATTAAATATTTCTAATATCGGAATATAGCTCAGTATACAGTACAGAGCTAAAGTTTTTTGTGTTATATATATATCCGACGTTAAATAAAGCTTCTTCTCCGATAATAGGGCCTATACATGTCATAGATAACTCATATATTAGCACACATTGGCGTTTAATAAACACATGTATATATACGTATATAATTAATATTAGGCCTGTACATACACGCTGTACATGTACATGCGTTCTCTCTATATATGCACTTGTTTTGGGCAGCGCCAATTTCCGCCGCAACCACGCGGGTAATCACCGGCGTTTATTCAAGCAGGATACCCCACTTTGCACATTCCATGCATTTCTGGTACGTCATCAGAACCGCTTGCTCGCAATCAAGCTGTGTATCAACAAAACTGATGGTAAAAGCTACGCATAGAAGTGACTTCGGTGTCTGAATGCATGTTGGTTAACGACTATAATGTAAAACTGCCTTCTTCAAGACAATATTGTGACGTCTTGAAATCCAACTGGTACTGCATCCTACTGAATGTACGTTAAATACTCCCTGTGTATTATAGTAGTCGTCTTTATTCGAATTTAATGACATTTCAACTTAATCACCGCTTGAGATGGTGTTTTCAACTGATATTACGCATATTTGCTTGTGGTGGGTGAACTGCAGCCTGTAGTAACTTCCCGTATAGGCTAATCTCAAAAACAGTAGGCTTACATTATGCGTGGTTTAAAACTAAATGTAGATGCAATTCCTCACAACATATCTTATAGACCTACATGTATACGGTAGTAATCGCAACTGCATTTTCCTCCAGTAGAGTTTCCAACTCGGAAGTTGTAGCTACCGTTATGGCCGAGGGTATCGTCCGATATGTACATCTATAATATGTTAACGCATATAGGCTACGCTACTAACACTATATAGGTTACAGTAGAGTATAATATTTTAATCAGATCGATTTTACTTGGTCAAACCGTGATATCGATTATAAATAACAGAAAGAAAGCAAGAAGCTTGTATGTACACACAATAACGTGTATGGGTCAATCGACTGAATTTCTGCAGAATTCAGGCCAGGTGAGCATATTTTCATCGATTTCTCTGGTGGTGAATTTCTGACACGATTTGTCGCGGCAAGCATTTAGTAGTTGGAAATCTGTGTGGTCGGGTTGCGAAGATCATTGTTTGAAGTTATCAATTTCCATATATTCTTCCGCAGCTGCCTCAATACGAAGTATATATTGCCTGGCATGGCTTCTGCTCCCTCCTGTCACTCAGCGAAATGTCATGCAGATGCGGCCCCACTTTCGGCAGTGTTAACATAAACAAAACATCAATCTATTTATCATATGATTAACCTTTGAACAACCAATAGACCGCTCGTTATTTTCAATTAAACACATAGGACCCTGAAAGGAACTTCGTTAACTGTTCTGTAACAGCACTCTGTAACCATGCGCGGCCACGGCAGTTCTGCGAGTTCTATATAGCTGGTTGACAACGTTACTGTAGGCCTATCTCTGGTGTCATCAGTCAACGGTTTGCATGACGTATGCATCGCTGCACAGTGCCACAGACAACTTCGATTCTTGTTACAGCATGTATACCTAATACAAGCTTCTGCCGTAAGCAAACAATAAATAATTCCATCACATATATGCAGAAGTAAATTATTTATAACGACCGGAGGCTGCCTTTATGTGAGGGGTCGGCGCCGTCGGGAAGACCCGGTAACGTAGAACGTCGACATAGAGTGCAGTTCCGGTCTGGTTTTCGCCAATCTTCTGGAACTGGGTATATACACTCTTGGAGTATGTCACAGCTAATACAATTGCCTCAACCCCACGTGCACTTGCGGAACAGTATGGATAATGGGCTTAGTCAAATCAATACGGTTCCAGTTGTGCTGTAACATCGCCTTGTACACATAGCCGCTTAAAGCCCGATTGGGTTGACGTCACATAACGGAATTGTTTGATTGGTCGCAATTTACCGTTTATATTATGCACAGCGCATAGATAATGTGTGTGCTCTCTCCCGGCAAGCTGACGTTAGAATAGAATGGGAACGAGATGTGGCGCTGGAAGTACCACTGTTCCCACCTAACAGACCCTGGATTCAACGTCCGGCAAGTATGGCTATGGATTAACCTAGGTTCGGAGGCAGAATAAGGGAATAGTAAGATGATTCTGAGGGAGTAGTCGGCCCAAGGAGCAGCTCAGTACGAGTTATAACGGACGACTGTGTCAGCTTTTGCTATTATCGATCGAACCAACAAGCCAATATGTCGTCCAGGCGACCGTCATTGCCACCGATGCCTGATCTCAGTCATCTTAGCGAGGACGAAAGGAAAATCATTGAAGATGTCCTCAAACGTCAGAGGGAAGAAGAAGAGAAGGAACAAGAAGTGATAAGGTGAGGGAAACCCTCCCGAAATAAGGAGGGAAACATATATATAGGAAGTATGTTCGCCATTTTGATTCCGAAATGAGGCTCTCCATATCTAATATGCCTGTTCGGTTTCAGTAAAATATGCACGATAATACAGCTAAGGCAGCATCTTCCTTAACTGCTGATACTTTCCCTTGGTTAATAAACTTCCTAACAATGCTAATTTACGTGCATATATGTTCCTAGTTTGCCTGTATATCGTCAGACAATCCTACGCATGTATGCGATGCCATTGCTTCTGTGTAAGCTACTGGCTTCCGAATATACTAATTATGATTTGGGATTCTATACTGCTTACAAGCGTTTGTTAGTATTGCATACGCTCTATTGCATTGGTTAGACAGAATGAAAAGCAAGATGGCCAGTGGTCAAAACAAGGCAAGATGGGGTATTATGAAATTGCCAAAATAAAAGACCGATGCTATGTAGTCAGATCTTGACCGTTCCGTCGCCATATTGCTCGAGCCAGTCTTGGAGTATAATTATGTAAAATTCGTAAATATCTGTTTTGCGTTTATGCATGCCCGTTATTGGTTGCATGGATTAAACTTAATAAGCTTACTGATTAAATAGAGCATTGGCAAAGATTTATTCCTTACATTTGGAAGTGTGAAATACGAAACTATAAACAAGAACCAAGGGCAAGTAACTCGTGTCATACATGAGTTATAGCAGACGACCCATGTGATATGAATGGATTTTGACCAATGCATTATAATTTTCGTCTTTTATACATTTAACAAACTTATTAACTGATAGTATTAGTTACTGGTATCTATTATAATATCATGGTTATATAGCTAATCTATTATTGGCAAAAAATTTGAATTTGCAGCTGTATCAATCTTGGTTTGTAACTTGGCAAATGTGGAGACCACACTTCTAATAAAGTTCTATTTCAAATGCCATTTGACAACATAACCCTCTTAAGGCATAATATCACAGATATTTATGGTCGTTTGTGACTAGTTCTTAGCTACAACTGCAACATACATTCACTTGACATACATAAAATCATGTTTGTACTTCCAAAAACCTTTCCACCGCTGTTTGGTAGACACATATC
>JAUTBZ010173687.1:0-10161 GCA_032361785.1 Lepetodrilus galriftensis | reverse complement strand
TCTTAGCAATGTATTAGCTATCGGCAAAGAGAGTGCTATGGTCCCTTAGCGGCTAAGAGAGCTTCGAGAAACGATACACAGGTTCGCAATATTGAGAAAGCTACGACTTTAAAATATTTTCGCTTTTTTCTTTCCATGCAATAAATCGTTACTACGTTTTTTTTTATCATGTTTATCTTTTGATTTAAATGTTTAGTGTTTTAACAATATAGTGTTGATCTTCTAGATCAGGAGGTACATTTCTTTGTCTGTTGTCAGGGTTCATTGAAGTGTATTCTGATCAGCTGTGACAGCTACTACCCAATAAGTGAGTACGGACGCCTCCTTTTTGGGCCAATTGTATATTTAATTTAATAATCCATTGATCAAATTCTGAACTTGAATTTGAGCCAGTAATCCTACAACAATTTTTTTTTTTTTAATGTGAAAAAAAAAATACAAAAAAAAGAAAATGAAGGGGGAAAAAAGAAAAAGAATGACAACTAAAAATGAACCTGAATTAATTTTTATTATTAATGTGAAAAAAAAATACAAGTGAAAAATAAAATAAATAAATAAATAAATAAAAATGACAACAACTAAAAATGAACCTGTGGTTGCAGGTGAACTGAAGCACACGCTGCCAGCCATGGTTGTGGAGATCCTGGAGGACAAGCTACACAAGGACTACATCAACTTCGTGGCGGACATGATAATGCCCGACTCGGGCGACGCCTTGAACCAGCCAGGCACGTCCAGCGACGCCAACAAGGCCACGTCCACAACACAGTCCAAGGGAGACGACTCTGACAGCCCAAAGAAGCCCAAGTTCGACGATATTCTCGATCAGTTCGAGCCTCTCAAAGATCTGGCGGGGAAACCGGCCAAGACTGCCGCGGGGGAAATTCCGCTCACGTGGGATACGATCGATAAGATGGTGAGTGGACGCGATTGTGGTGTTGGAGGTCAGAGGTTAAATGCATTCAGTCGTCCTTGGTGCGTCAGTACTAGCCAGTGTCACAGGTGCCACGGATGTTGCGGGTTTCATTAGTAATACACACATTAAAAATGTAAACATAAAATATCAACATATGGTCTATATATTTTAAATTTATTTATTTATTTTTAATTTAATTTAATTTAAATTTTTTTTATTTTTTTATTTTTTATTGTCGTCACCTATGGGTGAAAGATTCCTGCTGTGACGTAAAACAATAATTCATTCATTCATTATAGTTTTATATATTTTCGCCTCATTGTAGTTCCCGCAGAACCAGGTGATCGTGACCTTGGAGCCCGAGTCGGAGGAGTACGTGGGGATCGCCGTCAAGTTCCACCACACCCTGACCTTCCCTTCCGCCGACATCGTCAAGATTTCCCGCGTCCAGAGCCCCATACTCTGGAAATACTATCAGCTGTGAGTACACGGGCGGGCGGCAATGCAATCAGTGTTTGAAATTACCTACTTGCCCGAATAATTATACAAATAACAAATGTTTAACAAAAAACATGAATTTATACTGGCCCTTAGGATACCTTTAACTCTTTCCATGCTAGATTGGGCACTTCCACATCTCAACAAGTTGAGCATGAATTCGTATTTTATAAAAAAAAGACTATTTAAAAATAATATTTCGTATTCAAAAAAGCTTTGTAATCTCACGGCCAGGACAAATAAATTTACGGATTTTCTGTCCATTATTTGATCACAATCAGCTCCTGCAAATGTTTCACGTTTTTTTTTATTTTGGTGTTGCGTTTCACCTCCTGCCGATGTCTCATATTTTTTATTTCGATGTTATGTTTCGCAGGAAGCGCACAGAGATGATCCGCGACAATGATGGCCATGCAGTGGAAGAGCGACAGTTGTTCCACGGGACGAGTGGCACAGTTGTCGAGGCGATCTGTCGGAAGGGGTTCGACTGGCGTGTGTGCGGGAAACACGGCTGTTTGTACGGGCAAGGTAACATTTGAGAGTATTTTTTATATAAGACAAACATCTTGAAAAGGTTTATAAATCTAAACTAAAAAAAAAGAAAAGAAATTGAAAGTACTTTTTATATGAACATAAATATCTTGAACAAGATATTTATGTTCATATAAAAAATGCGTCTCAACAACCAAATTCTCCAGAAATAATAATAAAAATTTGAAATAGTTTTTATTCACGCATAAGCATATTGAAAATGGTTATAAATCTCAACAACAACAAAAATTAAATTTTAAGTATTTTTTATATGAGCATAAACATCTTGAAAATGGTTATAAACCTCACTAATCTATTAAAAAAAATCCTTTTAAATACAAATTTGATGATATACGTTATGTCGTACAATATAATTATTATCTGTGACAATTAGTACCTTCTTTATGGTAAATAATATTAAAATTTCCGATGCCAAAGTTTCCATTCTGACCTAGTGACGATGAATGTTTCAGGATCGTACTTCGCCAAAGCTGCGTCCTACTCGCACCAGTACACTGACCGACCGTCCTCTGGCGTTCTGTACCAGCCAGGGACCGTCCGTCCATCGAGCGGTCTTATGCACCTCAACCTCAACCTCTCTCGCCTCGCCAACTGTCTGAAGGTCATCCACCAGCACTTCCCCCCTCCCCCGCCTCCTCCTCCAGCCCACGTCAACATCTACAGCGGACCACTCTCGGGTCTCCCGCCTAAGCCTCAAGCCTCCCCCTCTCAGCCCCAGGCCACCTCCTTGCATAATAACAATATGCCCCCGGTGAAAATCCTCCCCGGGAATAACCACGCCACAGTATTACCCTCGACGAGCAGTGCCGTCGCGTCATCATCATCGCAGCCGCAACAACAACAACAAGGCAAGATGCCACCCTGGGCGGGTCCGCTCCTGCCGTCATCGCCAACTTTGATGTCTGGAAACTGGAACTGTCCTAGCGTGACGATGGGCTCGAGTCTTTCCGCGTTCGCCATCGCTAATAAAAACGCAACATGGTACTCCCAGTATCCTACTCCCCAGCAGGCGGCAGCTGGATCGACAGAAGCGTTGTCGTCGTCATCGTCAGCAGGAGCTTCGTCGTCGGTTGCATCCTCATCGACTACGGTCGTTCCTCCCGTTCAGAAAGCCACAAAGGATGCCAGGTCAAGGGTCATCTCGGTGATGGATATAGCGGCGTCCACGAACAGGAAGATGTTCCTGGCGAAGGTTCTCGTGGGGAAATACACGGGCGGGACGAACAGTCACCGGAAACCGCCACCTTTCTTCCCCCACGAGCCCTACGGGAAGTGCTACGACTCGTGTGTCGACAATATATGGGATCCCAAGATATTCGTTATATTCGACAGCAACCAAGCGTACCCGGAATACATCGTGGAGTATAACGTAGTTAGTGACTGATTTACATGTTCTGTGATTATGAGATCGGAAAAGATCATCTTTAGAAGAAGATAAGCGTTTACAGGAATATCTCCGATATGATGGTGTATAGTGTCTGTATACATTGGCCACAGAATATCTCAGATAGGATGGTGTACATTATAGTGTCTGTATACATTGGCCACAGAATATCTCAGATAGGATGGTGTACATTATAGTGTCTGTATACGTTGGCCACAGAATATCTCAGATAGGATGGTGTACATTATAGTGTCTGTATACGTTGGCCACAAATGTATTCGCAAACAAATTGAATATCCAAGACCTTATGATATTGGGAGCACCCGACGTCAAACTGTGTCACGTGGATTCGTAATGTGATATAAATAACTCATCAAAATCTTGTCATTCTGAATGTCGCACAACTTAATGCAACTTGTATATCCCAACACTTAAAAGTCAGAATGTAAATTGTTCCCTACGTGACTATGAGACTTTATATATCATGGAGTGAGTTCAGACCTCTACTATTGTTACCCTAGTTTGACTAGACCGTGATCGAACTACCCATTGACGTCACAAATCTACCATGATTCAACCCAACGCTGGGCTAGGGTTAGTCTGGTTCCAAGATGGCGGCATGCACGTGTTTGTAACGGGTATGCAGACGACTGGAAATCTACTAAAGCAAGTTCGATCAGACGTGCTAACCAGACATGTGCAGTTCAAATGTCGGTCTCTACCATAGTTACTGATCGAATTCCCTCATGGTGTAGTGTAGCTCATGTTAATGTGGTCATCTTCAGTTTTCCCAAGAGTTATCTCCCTGGTATATAATGCCAGGGTTTGCCGATTGCTCCCTCGGCCCCGAGATTACGAAACTTTTCTGAGTACGATTTCGTACTCGACTCAGAATTTTGTTTATAAAACGTCATGTGACGTCATAGTCTGAGTACGTTTTTGTGCTCAGAAAGTTTCGTAATCTCGGGGCCAGGTGTAGTACACCCATTTTTCCCTTTCGTCTTCTTATCTCCCCTTGGACTGATGTTGATGTGCAATGCAATGAGGATGAACACATGTTGCTTCAGGGAGTTCTCATTACCCCTTTAACAGTTAGTATTAAGGCTCGGTCAGACCTAACGCCATCCTCTAAAACTAAGGCAATAATGACTACACTAACCTCCGTCAAATTTGACGGAGGTTAGTGTAGTCCTAATGGCCTTGTTTTCGAGGATGACATAACGCGTGCGGCAGCCGCAACGGTTAAACGCACAGTTTTCCATTGTTTTGCTGGATCACGGAACGGTTTTCCGTGCACTTTCAATGGGAACAGTTTAGAATGTGTTTGTATATGGAGCGATCCGTTGCTGTGAAAACGCAGAGGGAACCGTTGCGGTAATCGCGTTACTTATAAACGGGCCTTAAAGGTTATTTTATTGGTCATTGTGCCTCATGTTAAAGTGATCAAGACAGATGAACGGGATGTAGGTCTTATCTGTAGAAGGTAGCGCATATTCTACGGCGAAAAACATGTCGCCTTCGAACAACGCTTACTTACATCTTTGCCATCCATTCATGACAACGCATTCTATGCGTAAAGATACATGTATAGTTTTCTTGAGAAGTGATACTGTAATATGTCTTGTTGCAATATGCTTATATTTCCATATATTTCCATACATGTTTGTGTCCTGTGATATCGAATAAATCATTCCAGATAGTGTTGTCGACGTCGATTGACAAGTTAATTCTCGATACCGGTAAGAGTATCTTTATTATTTGAATATCATTGTCAGTTCCATTGCGCATTGTGTGTAAGACTGTATCCAATAGGAACATGGTGGTTCATGTTAGTTAAGTACAGGTAGTGGCATATCGTGTTCAAATATCTGAGATGAACTGGTGGATATGTATGTTGATGTATATTACCGGTGATATGTGATTGTGATGTTCTTGTTAGCGTGGCGTCAACTTATACATCGCCTCTTGTATATTTATCATATTTATTTAACACACTTTGCAAAATATTGTTAATATATATTAGCAATATTGAATGTATTGAGGATGTGCGTATTTAACACATTGGAATGATAGCGCCGACAATAAAGACATTGTTTCTCATACAAATACAGTAGTTATAACATTTAGCGATAGATAGATAAGCAACAATACGATACAGGCTCACTCAAATTGCAAATGGCAAGACACAATAATATTGGGTGTTGCTTTTTGAAAACAGGTTTTACTTACATCTAAATTCAATGTTAATGTATTTATTGAAAATTATTTTGTATAATGTGTATAGGTGATATTGCTAGTATTATAGTTAGTATAACTCTACAACAGACCTTTCTATAGTCGTGCTCAGTCGGTATGTTAGAGCCATTCAAAGAAGAAATAAGTGTAAAATAGTTCAATATACGGGATGGGTCAACCATCTCTTGATAACATACATCTCGTATGTACACAACTGTTAACGTTGAATTGTCAAATACGTCACAGAGTGATTGTAATAAAATAATTCTTATCAATTTGATTTTATATTTGTCAGGCATATAGAAATAAACATATTGTATTTCTTCAAGTTGTCTTAACCTTTTTGTTCACTTTTCATAAGCATTAAAGAGACACATATGATGAAGTTCACTAGTATGAAGACCCACATATATTACACATGCTTTACAATAAAAGTTCCAATATTTCGCTGGTGTCTCATTCGGTATGGCGTGGACAACACCCATGGAATTAGAAATACGTCTTCTGTAGGCGCTTTTAAGTTGCAGACATATGAATATCTATTTATATCTGACGGCCAATGTTACATTGCTGGAAGTAATACTGGCAATATACCGTGACCGTGGACAACAAACAACTGCAACCATAAGTCTGGCTAGAACCGCTCAGACGGGTGTATCTCCCTCCAGATCCTCCACCGAGCTCTACCGAGGATCAATTCCGCATCTCATTATGAGTCCATAATTGAAGAATAAAGCGTATTGTTGTCAAATCTTGACAAACACTAGTCATCCGGAGACAAGATATTCAAATACGATCCAGTAGATGTCGGGATGCTGCTGCTCTGGTCCCGCCAAGGGTACCGCCCACGCACGTCCAGCTCCGAGGCGGTAAACAAGTACAAGGACACGGTCATTGTGTCTACTAAATTAACACATGTTGCCCAATAACACCTTGAGTGTACGTATACTGTAATGATCATAATCAAATCTCAAATGAAAATCTACGAGTATGACACATAGCGAGTGTCATCAGAGCCGTCTAGCGGGGAAGGGGTTGATCAAGGCGGATAACTGAGGCGCGTGTTAGTTTATTCTAGTCCCACTTGCCCTAGGCGCTTCTGGGCTAATAATAGTTAATTTAGTTATTAATAAAGTTATTGTTGCATGACAACGGTAGAACAAGGAAATATTACGCATATGAAAAGCTACAATTCCGCAAACCGTAAAAAGACGGAATGTAACCGGAAGCATGTAGGCGTCTGTACTATGCATATGTTCTCAGATGATTTATTGGTTCCAAAACATAAGCTGATGGGCGTGCATCCACTCTCCTCTGTGCGGCTAGTGTCTATCTCATTCATGCCGAGAATAGCTTCAAGTAGACGTGCAAAATGGCTTCCGTGATATGCTAATACACGACAATAACACATGCAAATTACATGGATAAATATATTTTTCAATTTATGTCACAGAAGTAATAGTTAAACCTAAGAGCATGCAGTGTGATAGACGGAGATAGGTGTGGAGAATAGATTTGGTAGGTATTTATTATTTGGACTGAAAACAATGCAATACTGCCTGGTCGCGAACGATTGATGTTTGAAAGGTTTTAGCTCTCTGACACTGCCCGGCCGCAATCCACGAAGACCGTAAATCGTTAATCGTCGAGGGATTCTACATCTGGTTCCTTCGCTTAAGTTAATTACATTCTGAAAAACTGTCGCCATAAATGATAGGATGCACACATTACTAGATGCTATTGACAGTCAGAACCGATATCTACGGACGTGTAGGTGTGTTTTGAACAGGGTAACTTTTCTCGAAGCTCTCGTGTCTACTATGAGACCATTAATATTAGTATAACGAGTGGGCGTGAATATCGCATTAGGAAAATATATACATAGCCGAATTTATCTTTTGTGTAAAATCTAAGATAGTCACTGGAATTGTGGCGGGATATGAAGATACCCTTAGGAAGTATAAACTGTTGGAAATAATTGCATTGCTACGTGACAAAAGTACGCGACAGCATATCCGGTTCCAAACAACTACGGATATAATTCGAACTTACAGTATCAGTAAAGTCGTAGAACTCAAAATGCAGTTCCATTCACACGAAGCAAAACAACAAGCAAGAACATGGGCTGATTAATCGGAGGTAACTGTCCAATCACAGGTGACTTCCGGGTTCTGGACGGTTCCAACTGGAGTGCGACTGGCAGAAAGGATACGAGTCCAAGTGTGTGTACACACTACTGTCGCCTAATGAATGGCTCAGCGTGATTCATGGTAAAGGATGCAGCGGACGGCTTATCAGACGGTCTTCGTAAATAATAATACTAATTCATCAATACGTGTTCTATTGCTGCTCACACATCTAGGAAGGAGCGGCCTGATAGTGCACCTGGTCACTCGATCTGTAGAGTGGCAATACAGTTATCATCCTTTTGTCTGTCAGTACCAGCCGGTGCTCGCAGGTTTACGGAAACATTCAGCGCTACGGATGTTGCGGGTTTGCTCTTGCCATAAACTGACAAGTGCTATTAGTGAAACATTCTAGAAAGCTACTCTCAACCCCAATTACAAAACAAAAACGTTCTGATAGTTTTATCCATGTGTATATTTTAGCCACACACGCGGCATGGGTTACAGCAGGAACTAAGCAAACGATCATATTATTATTTAGCGTATTAGACAAGATATACTATTCAGCATCGTAATACGATAGTCTTCTCCCAGAGTGGATTTTACCACCTCTTCTTTTCTCCATTTCAATAAATACCGTGTAAACATCATGTAAACATTTGTCTGCCATATATCTGAATACACTTTACTTATCAGTATCTAAACGATCTCTCTTATATATGTATATGCATATGGTTGTATGTCTGTATACACATATCTGAATACACTTTACTTATCAGTATCTAAACGATCTCTCGTATATCTATAATGCATATAATTGTGTGTCTGTTTACATATATCTGTCTATCAGTTTTAAGGAAAGGAGCGATGATAATCACAGTGGTAATAATTTGTATTTGTATTTGATATTATTTGCAATATACAATGTCATGTAGGCCTATATTTAAAGATGCATGTGTATATTCGTATAAGCCTTCGTGTGCTATCAGTACATTAGTTACCAACAATTACTACCGATCAGCTTAAATCACCAGATAAGGGTATATTGCTGGAGGCTATAGATCGCATGTGTCTGTGATGGGAACTGAGGATAAACTCACCTATACTTCCCTCTACTGGGAGTATCTCCCCTATACGCAGGCTTAATTATATCAGACTCTTCTAATTTCGTGATGAATAGTGATACGCATAATTACTAGGAGCGGCACATTTACACCTGCTTTTATATACTTACTGACAACGGTTTATTCCATTCGTATCTACAGAGCATTACCCAATGAATGTTTTATTATGTTTGTAAAAACAACAAAACAATAACAACAAACAAATAAATATTGGTATGAATTAACTAAGATTTGGATAAATTATGAGGCGCAAATAGACATTTTTATTTAAAGAGATGATTATTGAAAATTAGAGGTACTAATTGCCCAAGAATGTAATGTGGGTTGAGACGGACCAGCCACTGCACTATATGTACGTACATGCATGTACATTGAGTAGTGCCAGAGTGGGTGGGTGATACCTGTATGTGACAGGGCGTGGCCTTGGATGGCGGGACACTGGACGAGACAGAACGTGCTTGCTGTGGGGAAATCTCAACTATGTCACAGTTCTCAGTTAATATCGTATTCATAACAAACACTAACCAAGTACAACTAAGTCAAAATCGTGATTCAAAAGTCGATGAAGAAGACATGCAAAATACATCATAACCGTCAAGAATACCAAATTAGTTCCAACGTATACGACGTGTACGTGACAGTAGACCATGTATGCATATATGGTACTAGTTATTAATTTGATTTTGTTTAGCGACACGTTTCCATGGCTACTGGTGTCGTCGTTGATGTAATATTGCTTGTAGACATGATGTAGGGGTGGTACGACGGACTAGCAGCTATACACGTCATCACGTCTTGCCATGCACACACGCTTGTAGACACACTCGTGAATGATCAAAGCAAAGTATTGCAAACTGCGTGATGTCTCATCGTTGCAATTGAAGATAGTGTACATCTTAAGTAATCCTATGTACAATCGGGTGATTGGTAAGAATTATGTGAATGACATGAACATACAACTATGATGTGCAAATAAAAAAAATAAAAAATAAACGTCGCACATTAAAAAATATTCATGTCGAATAAACTATCTAATGTAATTGGATAATATATATTTGATGCAAATGTTAATAGATAACGTCAAATACATAAACTAGACGTGAAGACAGGCGAACGATTGTTTGCATGGTTTTAATGCATTTGAATATGGCACATATTAAACGGGAATCCTACTATATACCTTGAAGTACTATGCTTGACAACAACGTTACTGCTGATAATAATAATTACGATCATAACGACTACATCAGCTGCTGCTGCTGCTACTACTACTACTACTACTACTACTACTACTACTACTACTACTACTACTACTACTACTACTAC
>JAUTBZ010173676.1:0-10162 GCA_032361785.1 Lepetodrilus galriftensis | reverse complement strand
GGAGGGGAGGCATGAGCGCAACCAATATCACAGTGAGGATGGGAGGGTGAGGGAGAGTGGAAGTGTGTCACAGTGGGTGATGAGGGGTGGGGTGGGGTGGGGGGTCAACATACTGTTGAATACATATATCACTGGTATAAACTGTAATAGCTACAAATTCGAAGGGCAAAACAAAACAAAAAAAATGCCGGATAAACAGCGTAATGACATGTGAATACAAACAATTAATGCAACACAAATACAAATAATTTATGCGACAGACAATGTACAGACGGGGCAAATGAAAATTGTAGAAGCTGCTCTCGCAGAAGAGGTATATTTGCAACCAGAATGACTCAGCAGTGTTGTGAATCTATCAGAGTTGAGGGAACAGTGAAAACATATAGAGGCTACGGCATATTACATTGGAAGATTATGCAAGATAAAAATTAAATACTGTAATTCAATAAAGTTATAGAACAGTGTCAGCAACAGATAAAAGTGATACCCACTAGCTTATTCATTTTAACAAGATCTATTTCCTAGAACAGAAATTATCCCCAAAATTACTTACAGTATGGGAATTACAACTTCGAATATTTCAGTAATAAAATAACATTTTGCAAAATTTGCCTTACTGATTTGTGACAATCATTTTCAAAATCCTCTGAACAAAATGTCCATTAAAGCAAAAATATCAAAGTTTGATGTTTGAAAAATTACAAAAATATTTCCTGTCAAACCTCCCATAGTTATAACGTAAATGTACCTCTATGCACCAAAGCCTCATATGAACTGAGGGGTCTGACATGAATACATGTACATGCAGATTTCTTTACTAAAGAAATCCCAGGTCACCAGACGAGGATCGAAACAAAAACTTTGTCTTTGCAGTCCAATGTGCTACTACTGCGTTATGACTCCACTGTTTAATTGCTAAAGACACCCATCAACCGTACACATGATAGAGAATCCTTGTGATCTTTAATGTGATCAACATTTCTGGAAGATTTGGCCTTTTTCTTCTGACACAATTATTAAACCTTTAAACTCAGCAAACTCCTTCAACAGTTCTTGAATCTGTGCTTTTTTTTGGAATTAATGAATTATTTTTTAAGACACAGTACGAATCTTTCACCGCTAAATAATTTTTTTGAACTGGCAACCTAGGCTGTAGCTGGATACGATTGAATGATTCTGGATTATTCACACAACCATATATTATTGATCCAGCAGCGACGTGTAAAACATGGGTCGAATGGATTACTAGTACCTGAAGCAATCATTATGTGAGAAGGAAAAAGAAAATCAAAACTAAACTAAGGTAAGCCCATTTCCAATGGGACTGCTTATTACGAGTACCTAAGTAAGAGCGAACAATTATTAAGAGTGAACAAGCATCAACTTCATATGAGAAACTACAAAATGAACACATATTCTTCCCGGCTCGCTCACTTACTCGATGCAAAGTAAACCTTCCTTCCTTCGTTTCTTATCGCAAGCATTGCTATTTCTTCGAGACCTCGAGACCTGCTGTGAAACTGATGAGATCAGGTGAACGGTGAAGCCAGGAAATGTAAGGAATCCATACAAACATTTTTTGCAAAAAATCCAACGTCTTTGGCAACAACAGGAATAGAAAATAAATTAACTATTTACATGCGAATTCAGCCGCAGACAGCTACACGAATTCACTTGCTACACGGCATCAGTATGAAGTCGCATCCATAGACGTTTGAATTATATTTATATATGTATATTGGGCGTATGTATGTACACATTATCACACAAGGAGGGGTGGGTGTCATTTGCATGAACGTGATAACAAACAAGAGAAATGATGGACTTACATACAGTCAAAAATCCAATACTATGTGGTCCATATATACTCTACAGCAGGCCTTTCCACTGCTGTATACACTGGTCTCTAACAAGCATAAACTGTGTTTAACAAACGTATCGATAATACTGTTGTCAGCCTGGCAAGACAGACGTACTAGGCATCAATGACAAAGGCTGGGATATGTCGACAGGCAGCGTTTGTAATCATATTTCTGCGCATTGTTCACTTCGCGAAAACATTATTACAAGGATCGTAAAAAAAAAAATTCTTTATATTTCCTGCTGTCGTTCCTGAAGCTGCATGTTGCAATCACAGGTGTCCATGATACACTTCAGAGGAAGAATTTACCCAACTTTCAAAAAATATTAACATCTCGTATATCTATATAAAGGGCACAAGCAGGTTGTGTCAAATCTCTGAGTATAACACCCAATACCAAGGTTCCTCTTCAAATCTCGAGCAGTTCACCTACACCCGTGTTTCCAGACAGGAACAATTTATCAGAGCATCGCGCAGTTACATCTCAATCGCAAGAGAAACCGTTCTGTCCAGCCCTCGCCTTCCACAACTGTCTCGACCCTGCCGTCTTGCTTCCACAACAGGACCCATAACTCTTGCCGATTTCCTCCTCTTCACCAAACCTGTGAATATTAAGTCAGTCCAAGAGGAATACCAGGACTTCCGTCCTCTGCACCCATGGTTTATGTCTTCTAGGATGCAAATCTCGAGGAAAACCACAGCACTTGAGGAACTTCTTTCAGCATTTGTCCTGCCGTTAGTTTAACCTTCTCTTTGCTGAAGGCAAGCAGAGATGTCCTACAGCAACAGAGCAGTGTTTAGTTTGTTCGTTCATCCAGCAGGGAGATATAGATATTCTTGCATGCAGCGATGATAACTTTCATAATGATAACCACTGTTATGTATAAACAATCTATAGCTGGCTACCCTGTTTAACGTGGAGGGTGATTGGAGGTGGCACTGTGCTTTTAAAAGTTGATGACGTCGTATGCTTTAAGGCTGGACAAGACGATGTAGATGATCCATAGAATAAACAGTAGGAAGCTCGATGACCATTTGCTAAGATTGCTACGGCCACCCAGCTCACCGCCGACAAACTGCGAAGAAAAATAGAAGTGAGTGAGTGGTAATGGAGGTTAACGTCACTGCGGGAATTTTTTACACATTTGTGACGATTGAAATATAAAGTGTAGTGAAAGTCAAATACTTCCATTTAATCGCAATATTATATATGAATGAATGAATGAATGAATGAATTAGTGCTTTACGTTTAGACATCAACATTAAGAACTCATGGTATCCAAGCACAACTCGTGTTAACTTCTTGATTTCTTTCCTTAGCAATGTTAATTAGACTCAAGGCATGAATGGGATCAGCCGTGACATCGCCCTTCTGGTGCAAAATGTTCCATTGTTTTAATTTGGGGCATTTTAGGGCATACAAAATAAGAAATTGAAGTTTTTTGGTTTGTCATTCCACAAAGTATTTCACCCGAGATAATCTGCAAAATATGGGCGTCAATGCACTATAAACTACACTGACCTTTCTCCTTAGCAGAAGCAGTATTATACAGATGACCCCGCAGACGCCGAAGATGATGACACTCTGGGTGAGGTTGTTTGTCTTGACGCGGTACGTGGTTCCCCTGGCCACTGCGTACATGGTGCTGAGTACCCACGGCACTCCCAGACCCAGAAACACGTTCACGCTGTTACTGCCTGCAAACATACAACACAACAGACGCTATATATCCGCGTTATTTCACAGAAATGGGAGAAGATGAGGAATTAAGTTTCTTTTATTGTTTTGTTTTTTTTAATTGGGGTTTAGGGTCACTTTCTATATTCTTTCACAAATATCATGACTTGTCATGAGGAAACCTGCAACATCCGTAGCACTGAATGTTGTAGTAAACCTTTGAGCACTGCTGGTACTGACAGTGAGTGAGTGAATATGGAGTTTAACGTCACTGCGGGAATCTTTCACCCATTTGCGATGATTGTGTACTGACAAAACAAAGATGATATCTGCATTTCTACTCTACTCTACTCTACAATGCAGAACTCGGGACCAAGATTCCATTGGCTCAGAAATCCAACAATTAGTCCCTAAGCTGCCACGTAACAAAATGGCACAAATCTATCATAATTTTATCTGCGTGCAACGTTCTTTCCTCGTACCTGTAACATTGCCGATGGCGGCATCTGCGTGCTCGTCCTGTTTGGCGGCTGTACGACTGGCGAAGGTATCAGGCACGCTGGTTCCCAGAGCTATGATGGTGATGCCAGTCACGCTGGTCTCCAGGAGTAGAACACAGCCAAGTAGATGTCCCAGCTACAGACAGACACGGGCAGCGTTAGTCAGACATGAGAACACCAAAATACGTTTTTTGAGGAAAATAATTTGTATAGGGGAATGACACTGCATTACTAGGACTGGCTGGGCAGCTATATGCTATGATTTGAAAAGCAGACCTCAAACCTGCCATATTGCTCTTGAAACGCACATGATATTACATTATTCTACACTCACTTGCTCAACAACTGCCGTCAACATCCCAATGTATACCAGGGAAATAATAAATGAAGGCCAGGCTCCCAACATGGATCTGAATGCAACAAAATACACCATGCCATTTTACACATATACAACTTGTCAGAGTTAGTGATTATCTGTGTGCGACAGAGTACAGCATCTGTGAGAATTTGCATCAAAAAGTAATACTTGTGAAAAATCATTAAGAAATTGTATGTATTGACAGAATCTTTCACCCATATGTGATGCCTGTATAGTAATACTGAAGGCATCGTAGAAGGAAATTATCATTATTAGCATAATTTACTCACGTAGGTGGAATGATCGCACAGAAGATTTTCCAGAAGAATGTGCAGAAATGCATGACGTAGTCGAACCAGTTGGGGGGAATTTCGTTGCCGTCATCGTCTGTGCCGCCTCCTACCGTCATTGCACTGCAACATCATCGGCAGACATTAACACCCATACTAGTACCAGCAGGCATTAAAACATAAGTAAGATAGTAATTGTACATGAATAGCCAATTCTGATAATACATGTAGTATTGGGTGAGTAAATATGGAGTTTAACGTCGCTGCAGCAATCTTTCACCAATTTGCGACCCATTTGCGACGATTCCAGTCTTGGAACCAAGTGACCTAGTCACATGACTCACTACCTATCGAAATCTTCATCAAGCTTTCATCCCATGTGCTAAGCATGCAAACCGACAATAGTGTTGGCATTTCTTCCATGAACCTGGTTTTATGATAGCATTTATATCTGGATATAACTTTATTGCCTGCGTTATGCTTGCTTTACTAAGCTACGTTTTGGGAACTCCAGCGATAGAAACTAACTTTAAAACTTAATAACCCGAATAGTGATACAAATAACAAATTTCTACTAGTCCTTAGGATACGTTTAGAATTGGGAGAAATGGCCTGGGCTAGAGGATTAGTGTTAATTTCCATCCCTGGTACTCTGGCATAATATTTTTGATTGATTTTTTCACTCTGGCATAAGACCTCAGAGAAAGGTCACATAGCTCACTTGATAAACTGGCCTCCCCACGTCTCAGGTTCTGCATCGTCATCATCTTCCATGATGTCAGCGATCCTCTCCGCCAACTCATCTGTGAGACAAAAACACAATCAATCAGCATCACAGAGATGAAAAATATAAAATATCTCCAAAATACCAGTCTTATAACTGATTTTATTTGGAATGAATTTTTTAAATTTTTTTAATGGGATTAACAGCAGTTTTTCAGATTATTTCGCTTGTATCATGGCTTGTCATTTTATGTTAGGAAACTTATATGCTATATTCGGATCAACCAAGCGACATCCATAGATATGCGGTCGGACATAATAGGAAGGTCGACATTATGGCAGAAACAGACGATTGCTAGTAATCTTTTACAGATGGAATGTAAACGCTTTCAGTGTCATATATTGCATTCTTATACACCGAATAGACAATCACAGTGAAATCTGAGCAGAAATGATGTAGAATTGAATTTCTAAACTTTCAAATTAATAACAATTTTATTGGAAGGGCCATCTCATGGCCATACACACACACACACCATGTATTCAAATGCAAACAAATACCGGTATATATTTACAAAAATGCTTATAAATGCACTTCCAGTGAATTAATTTGGTATTACAATGCAGACAACAGGCAATCCTAGTAAAAATTAATGAGTTATGTGATAGAATTATATTCATTTAAGTAATAAAAATACCTGAATTATTACTTTTCCATATTTCATTTTGTAAAGGGAAAACTGCCAAAATTATTGGCAGTTGCCAATGAAAACCCAGCAATAGATTTCGACCGCATATATCCGATCCGGGAATGTCGCGAAGTTGCTACAATTGCAACCGGTACTGACAGACTAAGGATAATAACTACACACTTACAGCACACATGGCTCATAGTTGCATTGCAAATTTAATCCATAAATTAATTTTAAATTGTATATGATGTATTTATTAAATAACCTTAAATTGCAGATTCTCAAGAGATTTTATTTCGCTTAAAATAAGGCCAAAATTCTTAAATTCGTCTAGACTGAATTTCAGAGAAAAATCTATTTCTGCATAGAAAATAGCATGCATCACTAAATTAGTAGAATCTACATGGTCATAACAAACTATATATACTAATAAAGTTTGCTACACACAGAACGAGGCAAAAAAAACAACTGAAGTGAAGTGAAACAAATATTTCAGCCGATACACAACAGAGTGCCGAGTTCAGCATGCAGAAACATTGCAAATCAATCTGGAAATATCTTGCAATTTGACGTCAGCATAGCATAATGGAAAACCTTTCACAAAGCTCTCACATCTACACTCATAAGGTGTCTCGTATTCAATCGAGACGACTTACGAGAGAGTCGTGGACACAAGAGCTTCTTGAAAGAGAACAGAATAGCCATCAGAACTGCTAATGACTTATCAGGTAACAAATAATATAAAATAAATTAACAATCTATTAACAATTACAATAAAAGTGCACATATGTAATGTTTCGGTTGATTGATTAAATTAATACTCTTGACAGAAGATAGTCAAGTATCAATTTATTTAAAGGAATATCAGAAAAATCAAAAAGCTTTGTCTAGTGAGCAATTGCGTGTATTAAAATAATGTGAACAAATAATTACAAGTGAAAATGTAGAACTACATGTACTATTAGACTGTGGACTAGATATGTTTATGCACGGAGGGGGGGGGGGCATATATGGCCCACAGCTCATATATATTATGGATGTTTGTTATTTTGAAAGAAACACTGCATACCGGCTATGTTGATTTCACACGTGAATGTGCTTCTACGTTTGCCCGACTATCCAACAAGCACACTGCTGATATCTGTACATTTGCATTGTGACGAGTGTTGGCAGAATGATCTCCTCTGTGTTTCATGAAAGAGTCGTACTGGTATTGGCCTGGCTTTGATTTCACCAATGCTTTTACTATAGCAGGAAGTTACGTAAACCTCGATTTATTGTTTCTCGAAGCTCTCAGACTTAAAGCGCAGACTACAATACGACCATTTCATGAATGAATTAATGTCACAGTGGGAATATTTCACCCATAGGCAATGACATAAACTGCAGACCTGAATAGTAACCAACAAGAAGATCTAACAAAATGTGAAGCACACAAAATCAAAACTAAAAATAGCTAAAATGGGAAAACCCAGGTATTCAAATTTCTAACATTCTGGCTTACCATCTGGAATGAAAGACAAACATAGCGTCATCAGTCAACGGGTAAAAGACAAACATAGCCATAACAGTTAAAGGAACAGGTAAAAAAACATGGCATTAACAGTTAAAGGAACAGGTAAAAGTTAGGAATCAATTGAATTAGTCAAAGAACAGGATCATTAAATAGCAAGACAACTCCCCTATCATAATATATATTTTTTTCTTCTAAATTCATTCACTAACATCACGACTTGTAAGTTTAGGGCAGGAGGAAACCAGCAACATCCATAGAGCTGAATGTTGCAGTAAACCTGCGAGCACCGGCTAGTACTGAAATACCAAGGATGATATCTGCATTGCCACTCTACAGATAGCGCATCCTATCAATATTGCATCAGAAATGTAACTTTCGCAAACATTGATGCTGGGCCCCCTGCGGTGGGATTTGGACTCAGGACCTTTGGCTCCGAAGTCCAAACGTTCTACCACTGTGCTACCACCTGCCCATAAAATATTATAAAATAAAATAATTTAAAAAACTAATATATTGAATAAAATCTTGGTAATTAAATATATCCGTATGTGTGAGTAGCAGTAGCAATGTAATATAATATCCACAGATTTATTTACTGGTAAAGAGTCCATGCCATTTAAATAAATATGCTTACTAAAATTGATTTTTGTATCTTTCCAAAATTGACATTTTATGGGTACTTTATGTTTGAAGTTTTAGATCCCCTTTAGCTATAACGGTGCTTAATCCAGCAGGGAGAGGGTTAAAGATCATGGCTCGACTTTCAAAAATATATGCACTGGCATCAAAACGGACAAATTTATGTAGGCTCAAGTATCTTAAATCTTGGGATTGATCGATTCATTTGTTGTATTACATCGCTGTGTGAGTGGAACTCTTGGGAAGTAGTGTTAAAAGAGTTTTTTCTAACAGGGTAACTAACTTTTGGAGGATCTAGCCATTTTGACGTTGCATACTGTTGTTAATTGACTGCACATGCTACTGCATTCACTGTGGGGACCTTGAACTGGGGAGTCCGCGATGACGGAAACCCGGAGATACGTACCTTTGTTTACATGGCAGACGACCGCGCTCCGGATCCCGATTCGTCCTCCAAGGCTGGGATTTCTCAAGGCGATGATGAAGTTAACAGCATTCTGAAACCATGAATTCATTTTCACGAATTGACGATTACTATATTTACAATATATGTCAGTAGATTATGAACCCAGAGTATTTTTTAATTGAATTGGGGTTTAGAGTTGGGGGTTGAATTGGGGTTTATTGTAAACCAAACAATTCAAAGTTTCTTTTAACCTTCTTCATTTTTATTCATTTCATTTTATTTTTAAATTGGGGTTTAAAGTTTCTTTCTAGAATCTTTCACTAATATCATGACTTGTCAGTTTAAGACAGGAGGAAACCCGCAACATCCGTAGCGCTGATTGTTGCAGTAAACCTGGGAGCACTGACTGGTACTGACAGGACCAAGGATGAAAACGGTATTGCCACTCTACAGACAGCACATCCTATCAATATCCTATCCTATCCTATCCTATCCTATCCTATCATCATTAATACCTGGCACCAAGATTACAAAACCTTTTGAGTACTTGTATACTCCCAAGGGAGTTGAGAAGTGAAATGAGTGCACAGTGATCCATTGACCTGAGTAATAATGTAGCACTATGAGCATGCTTCTGAAGCATGGATTTGGCGCAGTATAAATGTTCACATTATTATTATCAATGTCAGTTTCTAAAGGCAACTCTAACTTGCACACATTTGCCAGACTGTACCTTCGATTCCTTGTTGACGGCAACAGTGATGGTCTTGTCGGTCTCTGTATGGGAAAACTCCACCACTCCGCTGGACGATATGTAGTCCACCCCAGGCCCCAGAATCCTCCCGCCTGTCGCTGTGCCATCACTACAACGCAACATACAATCATTTTAACCCTATAATAGTTCGAAAACCTAAATTAATCGCCGAAAATAAACATTTTCTGACCATAAAAATATGAATATTATAAAAACAATTCAAATCGTAATTTCCTAATTATTTGAAAGCAATCATTAAAAATGCAATGAATATTTTGTCTTTTCATTTGGTTGTCCGTAATTATATGAACACCGGTCACTTTTCTAATAATTCAAACAGCTATACATTTTAATTATTTTCTCCTGTTCGATTTATTGTTTATAATGCCCCCTTCACATATACAGATTTTCCTTACGAGTCCTTACGGATACCAATATTTCACGGATGCTTACGAGTTGGCCACTTTTACGAGCGATTTACGAGTTGTTACAAGTTATTACGACCTATTTACTGTGTATATACAGATTATTACGAGTTATTACGATGTGTTTACGGAAAAAGTCCATGATCTCTTACGAGTTGTCACGTATAACTATGTATAACTACGAGTAGTGCAACTAGTTAAACGTCGGTCTTTTATGCTTTAGCTAAAGCCCTCCCATAAAAGACCGACGTTTAACTAGTTGAACTAAACTACGAGCTACTTACGAGCTGTTTACGGATTGTTACGAGTATATTACAGAA
>JAUTBZ010173665.1:0-10162 GCA_032361785.1 Lepetodrilus galriftensis | reverse complement strand
TGATGTACATATTAAGAAAAATATCCAGGAAAACGTCCATATTTCAGGCGATAATAGGCCCGTAACCAGTATATATAATAATAATTGACTTGTTATTGTTTCAGGGCGTACGACAACTACTCTTTCCAGGTGATACCGGTGATGGGTCAGGTGATAGCTGGAGACTGGAAATCTTACCAGTACCTGGTAGAGAGCATTAGACAGTTCCCAGCTCAGGTGAGACCAAAAACCAGTTTGAAATGTCACTTCCAAGATAGAACTGAACATACCGTAGTTACAATGCATAATTCAGCAGAGCAGAACATATTCAGGGTTAGAAGTTCTCACTTGCCCGGAGCCGTGGCGACCTTGTTTTGTTATGGACGAGTATCTTTTTAGGGAAATCCCTCTTCTTATTATATTTTACTTACCAGCCCGTTGGCTTGTTCAAAGTTGTAAATATTTGCACTAACTTCTAACCCTGCATATTTATTTAACCCTCTCCCAATTGAAATAGGCAGTCACTGCTCTGGTTGCCTACATCATGGAGAGAGTTAATAAATTATTATCATGATTTAATGCTAAAATATTCACCACACACAAAATAACACTATCTTATTTTGTGTGTGGTGAATATTTTAGCATTAAATCTTAGTTACTGGTAAATAGTACAGATTAGTTTTTATTTAATTTAATTTATATACTAAAATGATGCCATGCATGTATGAAGTTTGGTATGATCTATCATACCATATCATAACAGCTGTTACAAGGTGGAACATCGCGAAAATAGCAATATGAGATTAACACGCCTGCTGCTTCCAAGATACAGAAAGGGTCCCAAAGAGGAAAATAGCCTACGGTATCTAGTAAATTATGATAAAAGTTCAGCTGTGTAGTAGATCTATGTATTCTGTTGGAATAATATCGTGATGGTGGTTTCAGAGTTACTGAATTGGCGGCTGAGATTATAATAAGTTGTAGCAGTATCACAGTGGTTATATGTGTTTTTAATGCAACATGTGTGGAATTATCACTGACAAACTGTGATGTGAGAACATATCTTGGAAGTGGTTCTAAATCAGAACTGAAAAATATTCTTATTTTCCTATTTGTTTATATTTATGATATAAGTGAAAGAGTCTTAAAAGCGACTCTAAACCCCTTTAAAATACAAAATTCTAACTGTAACCCACTTATTGAATTAATTATTTTCACCTTTAATTGATATTATGTAGATGATTAAAAATGTTGCATAGGGACATTGTATGTATACATGTATTATTTTATTCATTGCTTTGAAGCAAAGTATAATGCATATTTTTAATGGATTTTCTTTGGTCAAATAAATTATTAACCATTTCTGCTGGATTAAGCAGACACCTTTCTTTAGGGCATCTCCGGTTACCTCATGGAAAGGGTTAATGATTTATAATATCTGTGGCATTGTATCATGAACTAATATGATAATGCATGAAGACTAGGCCCGTATTCTAAGTACTAAGAAGTTTGTAAGTACTAAGAATTTGCCTAACTGGATTTCTGCTTACGGTATGTTAATTTTTTAAGTTTCGAGAATACGGCCCCTGGTATTAGCGGTTGTTTTTGCTTTTCTTACAGGAGGAGTTCTCTGCCCTTATACGACAGGCTGGATTCAGAATGGTGACGCATGAAAATCTTACTTTCGGAGTATCTGCTATTCATTCTGGATTCAAGATTGTGTAGGAAAAAAACAACTGATAAATGTGAAAAGACTGGACAAACTTCAGAAACCTACTGCTTGGTATCCTTTAGTTTCTCCAATAAATATTTATACAAGAACTGGTAACAACTTCAACAGGCTTCCTTCTCACTGGTGGATAAAATCATTTATGGCTTAACCCTCTCCATGCTGAAGGCAACTGGAGATGCCCTAAAGAAAAGAGAGCTTTGCTTGATCCAGCGGGGAGAGAGTTAATATCTATTTCGATACTTAGTGTCAAAACACTTAGTGGCTCAATCAGCTGTAAGCAAGATTTACAATCCAACACATCGGAAGAGGACCGCTAGTGTATGCATATAGGAAGAGCACTGCTAGTGTATGCATATAGGAAGAGCACCGCTAGTGTATGCATATAGGAAGAGCACCGCTAGTGTATGCATATATACAAGGAATGGAGCCATGCCTGATAAGGATATATTTTTCAATGATACCATTTGAATTTCATATTGTGTTAGACGATGGTGATTTTCAATTACATGCACAGGAGAGTCACATTAGTGTATTTGGACCACACATCTAAAGATTTTAACTTGAATAGTATTTCCAGTGTCTATAAAACCATTCAGAACACTTTCACTTGTGGAAAATATTGGGATGAATGAAACCCCCCAAAAGGAAATAAAGATTCTTTGCGTGTCATTCCTGTTCATTATAATTAAAACTAATCTAACGTTTTGCTTCTTAACTATGTTGATATTTATTGACTCAACTGAATGAACAGGAATTTGTCCAAATCATCCGAGCGACAGTATCACATCTGAGGCCTGTTCAGAAGGACGAGTTATCGCGTGACGTCACATATGAAGGATGAAGGTTTCCAAGGCGATTTCACGCGTGTACTCGCAGGTTCACGCCCTCCTGAACAGACCTCTGATGTTAATGAGATTGATTGCAGTTATGAAACAGGACCACCGCAGATCCTGGGAATCGAACCCGAGTTGCTGGATTGTGATGTCCAACGCTCTACCGAATGAGCCAGACCTTTGATGTTAATGAGATTGATTGCATTTATGAAACAGGACCACCACCAATCCTGGGAATCAAACCCAAGTTGCTGGATTGTGATGTCCAACGCTCTACCGAATGAGCCAAAGGGGTAACCGCGCTGACCGAGACCAGTAGGAGCATCTTGTATCACACCTGGATACAGTTACACCAAAACAAACAAACAAACATACATCAGTAAATAAAGGGCTTTATAGAAAAAGTAAACAAAAGGCTTCCATAAACTTTGTCGTGATTAACAATAGTATAACAAGCATATTTGTGTGTGTGCAGGGTTTGTAAGATTTTCATGGCTGTCATTTCACGACCAAGTTCAGTAACAATGTATAAAGATACCCACTGGTAAATCACTTTCATTCATCAAATTCATAACAAAAATAACAAGCAATGTTATTAATATCTAGTACTGGGTTATGAGTAACAATGTTATTTGCACCAGTTTAATATGAGGTTTATTTTACAGTCAGATCAATGTCAAGTATATTAATATTATTCCAGATAACGTACGTCCCTTTCATCTATCGAAATTATGGAAAAGAATTTTAAATAAATTTACTAAACACATGTCAAGTCCTGTAAGATGTAGCAAGGCAAATTCCACAAGGTTAATTCAACCCGACTTGAAGAGGAGAACAGCAACTTGTCCAAGATAGAAATAGATAAAGTGCTTGGTTTCATGTGTAACGTAACTTCCAAAGTTACGGCCAACGATACAATGCCATGTGGGGTTGTATTTCTTGTCGAACTCTTTCTTGATGAAGGCAGCAATGTCTTTTTCAATGTTGAATTTTTCCATCGCCTGAGTTGAACAATCGACAGCGTCTTGTTGCATCTCTTCTGTCATGTCGGCATTCTTGATCACCGCTTTCCTTTCAGACATCTTGCTGGAATTTGAAAAATAACACTCATTAATATTTACAAGATTAGATTAAGACATATGTTCACAGATTTTTATGTTATATATTCACTTAACATACATATACCATCATGCACTTTTATTACGAAAAAATCTTAAAAGATTTGGTGATAAATCAATTTTAGAACGTAACATATATTTCATGAGTTATTTCCCTGTAATTCAAAGGATAATGTCAGAATTTATCTAAAAGTGATTTCCCATTTAATGTTGGTATCATGTCCATGTATTTTCCAGTGAGGGTAACGGTTGATATGCTTGAATAAATCACAGCGTTAATCACTGAGATAATCTGCATGTGCCTTTAAACTATGATAAATCTAAGCAAGGAAAATAACTCTAAGCTAGGAGTTATCCATATGAAGTTGATGAATGGAGAAATCCCAAATTTGTCAAGTATCAATATATTATTCTTTCACAAATTTGTTTCTAATTGAATACCTGTGGTAGACCAGCATGCTTTATGAAAAATCATTTGTCTGAATAACCCTGTCACTGCTGACTAAGGGAGATAACTCTACTCAGTGAACACAGTCAAAGTCATCTTTCACGACCACTGGCGCCATTTATGTGTGAGTCGTTGCTAATTAATAAATATTAATAAAAAATAAAATGATAACTAGTGAGACATGTGGAATAAATAACTGGTTGCATAAAGTACTTGTGTTGTCAAAACAAATGCATTTATTTTCAAATAAAACCATGCTAGACCACTAGCTCGGTCAACCAGCTGTGATATTATGCCTTTAAGCTAGGAGTTATCCATATGAAGTTGATGAATGGAGAAATCTCAAAGTTGTCAAGTACCAATATATTATGCTTTCACATAATTGTTTTTAATTCAATACCTGTGGTACACCAGCATGATTTTGCATACAGCATGATTTATGCAAAATCATTTATGAATAACCCTCTCCCTGCTGGATTAGCAGAAACGAATTAAGATTAAAAAAATAATTCGATTTTTGGATGAAGAAAAAACGTGCAAGTGTATTTAAAAAATAAAAATAAAAACACATTGAAATCTGGGATAATATGCCTTTAAAACAACACCAATGTAGGTTTTTAATCTATGGCACACCGTTCAGGACATAATTATATTATACAGTGTTGAAACCTTGTCGAATACTTACACGATAGGATGTATCGAGGCGTGGAAATCTGTGCGATATCGTAATAGGTCGCAGTGCTTATGACAGGACTAACAGGTTCAGGTTTTCATTGATGTATCGTATCAACAAGACGCTCCATGGACGCTTACACATACACTTTCATTGGTTGCAATGTATCTATTGATTGGATGAATGCGTGGCATACTGTAGGAGGTTGTAACATGTAATACATAAATAAAATACCGTTATAACTAAAACCGGTTGTTATACTGTACAGACACATATACATGTATACAAAACGATCGATTGACAAATCCCACCCTACCGTATCATACGGCGGGACATATAATATAACTATTCTTATTCACTCGAGGTTGTTCAATTGGGTTATTACTGGTTATACCCTCCTTCCCAGTTCACACTGCGACGTATTGTACTAATGTCATTCATTCATTCATTACTGGTAACGGTAAAATTCAATAGAACCACTGAAGGTGTAAGCCTCCGTGAAAATACCCTTTGAAAATGCCCGGATGTAGTGCAAAGAGTTTCATTCCAATCTAAAACTTTGACATTAGTTTTTTTTAAATTCCAGTGTCTTCAAAGATTACATGAACAATCAATCCTAGATAGCGCTAGATCAACCTTTACAAGTCATGCTTCTAGGTGGCAATGGTCGTGCCGATAAACACAGTGTTACGTCAACACATCCATAGTCTACTGAACAACAATGGAACTATTTCATGAAGTTTTTGTACCCAACAACGAGATGTCATCAGCGCACGCGTATCTGAGATTCCTCCAGCATAGCCTTCGTATACCCATATAATAAACCAAGTAGGTTATGGCCAAGCATGGAAGTCTAAGAGGTTTACTATACTAGTATACAAATAATGTATTGGGTTTAAGGGCTATCTCCGCTGCAAGGGGCCGCTGACGGTGACCAGCCAACGATGGTGGCATAGAGCAATTGGCACACCGCAGCGGCCGTAAATTGTTTAGAGGAATATTGAGGTAGTAGCTACATCTCTCCTGCTCAGTGTCACCATGACATCGAGATGACGATGGTCTCTTAATGGATACGAGGTCTTCATGAAAGGGTGTGGTGTCCCTGATAACCATATGAAATCCACAGAATCCAGGAATCGGGCAAACAACATAACGTTGTGTTTGCTCGGTAACCATTCTACCTATCACAGGGGAGAACCGCATGAGGGTAATACCCGCATCCAATATGGCGTAGAGCTCAAATTGAGAGATTTTGTCGATGTGAGTTTTCATGTTTAGCGAGTATTTTTTATGGTCGTCGCCTATGGGTGAGATATTCCCGCCGCGACGTTAAACATTAATTCAATCAATCAATATAATATGTCCATTTACGGAGATTACAAGATATTTATAAAATAGGCGTTTTTTAATCACAGTTTTTTAAATAAGCATTTTGGAATGATATATCGAGCATTGAAAATCGCTTGTGATGCGGGTAACCGCAAAACGATGATGTTAGGTAACTGAGCACTTAGTTTCAACTGGGATGTTGGTATCTGCATGCCAACTATACATACGCAAATGTTTCTCACTCATGCTCCGTTAACGGTTACACTTGCTATTGTCGATTTTTGAACGTCACAGGTAGGCTACAGCAATACTACATTGCTTAATTTAAATTTAAATGTAGACATATTTGTATGTTTATATGCATTGTGAATCTACCAGTTACCCTTATCTTACCATAACAGATACCCGCATCCTCGCAATATTGACACTTTCAGCTATTACCCGCATCACACACGATTTTCAATGCTCGATATCTCATTCCAAAATGTGTTTTTTTTTCTCCAAAACCTGTACGATTTAAAAACGCCTATTTTATAAATGTCTTGCAGTTTCCGTGAATTGACATATTAAAAACTACTCGTTAAACATGAAAACTCACATCGACAAAATGTCTCAATTTGAGCCCTACGCCATTATTGGATGCGGATAACTGCAGTTACCCTCATGCGACTTATAAAGAGCATCGAATCTCACTTTCATTTGTTTGTCCTTTGTAACTTTTGAAGTTGGTTACGGGTAAAATCATACTGGATTGACAACCCGTAAATTATTTGCCCCACTACACGTTCAATTAGGTATTGGGTGGCTTGAACAGCTTGAGGAATCTATACTGTATAGTAGTGCCATTATGATTATTCTTCCAAGGCGTCTGCAAGTACTTGAAACATACATTGGAGCCTATGCTCTGTTTGAGAATTATTTTCAGTGCGAATCCGGAACTGCTGACATTTTCAGAACATGGGGCTGCGCTGTGCCGTGCAGGGAATTCCTCTAGCTTTTGCTGACCATTAAAAGCCACTTTTTATATGGGACCATATACATGTATACCCATATAACATATATAGCATGATCAGAAGGGATCAGCTAGGCATGGGATGGTATGTTTGGACAACAAATATCAGAATATGCACAATGGCGTTCTTCGTCTCCTTGATGGACAACAGATGGTAAAATTAGCAGGAACATAGGTATTTTTTGGGCACATTCCTAACTTATTGTGTAGTATTTATTGGAATAAAGTATTTTGTAATGTATACCGTTTAGAACTTTGACATTTGAGGGTTACTTGCCATTGTTAAAACAGGTACATGTACATTTGAATAAAGTGAAAAGTAAGCATGTTTTGTTTTGTTAGAATTTGTTTAGATAACGTAGAGTATTATTGTTGGAAAACGTTTATTAGGGTTTCATTATGTTAACCGTTCAACAATTTAACCATTATATCACACTATTCCATTATAACCACCTCAGCTCCAAAACAGTTCTTGACATCACTGAAGCATTGATAAAAAAAAAAATGTTTTCAAGAATGCCATCGGCAAATTGCTAAAAGTAATATGCCTTACTAAAATCATCCTCAAAATAGTATTATTTAAAGTAAATTTAAAAAATAAAAAGTGATGGCATATTCAGTGTTCCTTCAAATTTTACCTTCATTATATATGATCTTCATAATAGAATAAAAAGAGACTCGATCAACTATGTTTTCTTCATTATTCTGTTAGTCACAACAACTAGTGAACAACAATACTTCCACCAGAATGTCTCCATATATTTTTCTCCTGGCATGCATTAACTCGACAGCTTTAAATATACAACAGTTTGTGACGGACATCTCCCATATGCAGTGGATACATCGGTACTGCCCTCCGACACACTGATGTCACATGACAGTCACGTGTGTCACATGAGGACAGTCACATGACATCCATGTACACAACAGTAACATCATGACTGTCACGCACAATACATGGCAGCCATTTTGTGTCATTCATATACATGAGTCACATTATGGCACACACACATGACTGTTACATGATAGTCAGATATATGACATATATGACAGTCATATACATCATGACAGTCACATGCATGACAATCACATCACGAGTAACATGACAGTCATATAATGACACATACATCATGACAGTCAGATATATGACAGTCACGTGCATGACAATCACATCACGAGTAGCATGACAGTCATATAATGACACATACATAATGACAGTCAGATATATGACAGTCACGTGCATGACAATCACATCACGAGTAACATGACAGTCATATAATGACACATACATAATGACAGTCAGATATATGACAGTCACGTACATGACAATCACATCACAAGTAACATGACAGTCATATAATGACATATACATCGTGACAGTCACATACATGACAGTCACATGACTTGACAGTGTTGTCATTACAGGTCACTGTGACCTGACACCAGTACTGTGGACGGTAGTAGAGATGTAACCACATGATATGCAACAGATATGACACAGCAATCTAACATCCATTTTACTCCGTAACGTTTCTACCCAAACAACAGAGAACAGGATATGATCTGGAAAACCACAACACAATTCATAACATTATTTGAGTAGATTGCCCAAAACTCATCCTCTAGAGCTTTGAACATTTACTGATAGTGACGTAGACGATAATTAATAATTAAGTAACAGTAATTAGTGTACAATGCTTGATTAATAAAACTAAAAGAATACAAAAGATCACTCAAAATTCCATATGCATTTCCTAATCATCATACATATTACACACATGCACATTAAAATATTCTACAAACTTAAAAGGTTTAATGAATGAAAAGAACATCTGATTTAATTTAAAGAATAAAATTGAAACGATGAACACAAGTGTTTTAATGGAAGTGGAACAAAATGGTAAACAAAATATTATGGAATTCTCTGTCACCTATCACAATATTGCTCTTAATATTTTTGTTTTCATATAAAATGTCTATACAGCAGGATTCATTAACAGATCTTAATTATTTAATGGTACAGTATTCCCGATTCCTTATTTCTGATTCCTCAGCATCAGAAATGTACCGGTACATGCATACAAAACCATCACTATTAGGAGATTTTAGTCAAAGAACATATGGGAAGTCATGTAAATCCAATTTAATGAATTTTTTAATTAAAATTCAAAAGGTTTAATATTTTAATGAATGTGAAGATTATTGTCTTGTCTTCCCATTATTCTAAACGCACAACTATCAAAAACAGTATTTAATAAGACACACATTTCCAGGCATTGAAACTTACTTCTTCTGCAAAATCCTAATAAGACAGAATATACAAATAAGCGAATTAATAAAAATAAAATGTGGCCAGCATAACAAAATTCAAGATTATATATTCAAATATTAACAGAATAAACATATACTGGTAAAGAACACGTGTAGCTTTGATTTTGCTGTTGTGTTCACAAACTAAATAGAACTCTACGATAAACTATAAAATCTAATCTATAAAAGTCATAAATAAGGAAATATAAATATCTTTAAAATATGATAAAAGTAGCATGCAATGATACATAGAGGATATTACACAATGTTCTATTTAATAAAAACCTTATGTCCCGAGTGAAAGAATTTTATTACACGAGCATCGTGTAATATCCTATTTATTGCCACAGATGTAATTTACGAAATAAGTATGCCTAAAATTAACATGTTTCTGATCAAAGGTAATCAAATTCTATGTTGAGACATCACAATCATTCAACGACGTCAATCCATTGTCTGTACGATATCTACAGAAGAAGTGACGTATCGAAACGATACGTCCTACTGGTGTATCGTTTCGATACGTAACTTCTTGAAACATCACGCTGGGGCAATAAATATGTATTTAAATCAGAAAAATCAAATACCATACTTTCTCGTGTAGTATGCGCTACCTTATGCCGGCGCTACACTTGCGACCAAATCGTCGTGATAATGAAAAGTTACTGCTACACATGCACCTAAACCGTCGTGCGACGTGGAAGTGCCGACGCACGTTATGCCGACTC
>JAUTBZ010173654.1:0-10163 GCA_032361785.1 Lepetodrilus galriftensis | reverse complement strand
CGGTCGCATCGTGTGAGTGCACTTTCGATCCAACCATACAACTGGTCGTACGACCGATCGAATTGGTCTCGTCGTACAACCGATCGACCCGTATGAGTGCACCTTAACTCACTCATCTCACACTCACTCAGTCCAATTTACTCACCATCTCACTAACTCATTCCTCATTCTCTTACTCACCATCTCACTAACTCATTCCTCATTCTCTTACTCACTATCTCACCTGCCTTCTCTCTCACTCACCCATCATCTCACTAAACTCACTCATTCTGTCTGTCTAAGGTTTAATGATTTTTTACTTTTTTAAAAAAGTTACTCATACACCAACATCAAACTTATAAAGCTGATGATCCTACACCACATACTGTGATTGATTCCTTCCAAATGACCGGCTACCTGCAAGTAAAATACAGTAGCGTATTTCGATGGGTTTTCGTGCATTTTCATCCCTGAAAGCTCAGATTGCCCTATACCATTTTCATTTATATATGCTATTATTACATACGATATATAACCAATAGGTAAAATCCCCTATGTGTATGAATCCCTTTAATAATTGACTTAAATATTTCAACCAAAAATAAATAAATTACAAATTGAAAAATATGCCATGAAACATCTTTGACAAGTTCTCAGTCGTCCAGAGAACATTTCTAATTGCTTCAGGTTTTCCTGAGCTACCATAAGCATGTCAATGTTTGACCACTGAACTCCCATTTGAAAATGTCCCATGTCTCACTTGTTCTATTTCTGTCGCCGTCGTCTTATGGGTGAAAGATTCCCGTTGTGACATAAAGCAATAATTCATTCATTCATTCTATTTCTGTCTGTTACTGTCTGTCTTGCAGGCAGACATATGTGTTTGTTTAAGGCATCCTCTATCCATAGGGTGATGTGCTTGCAATTTCTTCGCTCTCTGAATAGTACAAGCTGTCGGTAGAGGGTATTGTGAGGGTAGAAACGGAATAAAACAGTGGTTTGGATGTATTTATTCATAAATGTACATGATTTTTTAATTTGGAAAATTTACACAGTAATTTCACAATATTTGTTTGTATTTGAAATTCATACAACTACAAGACCATTTTAATAAAATTCTGTACATTTAATGTCTAAGTGTGGAATGTCTTGATTGAATTTTATCAAACTTGTCATACACAATCAACTTTGATGACAACGCTCTGAATATTGTGTAGCCACCAATAAAATTATCAATCAATATCACATTACCACATAATATTATTTATTTTTGTTAATATATAATAACTTTGATGAGGACTGCTTTGTTTTGCATATTTTACAAAGTAAGAATTTCTGGCCTAAAATCGTATAACCTAACTTAATAGTCTTCATTTATATCTTTCTAATAATTTATTGTTGAATTTTCATATGATGATTTTGCTGAAGTTTTTACATTTGTCAAATTTGAACCCTGTTCCGGTGAATATGTATATTTGTATTTCCATTTTACAAACCTGATCTAATTTTTATTATTGTTATAGTCGCAAATAGTTCTATTATCTAGTCTAGTGCTGGGATATACTTGAAAGTTGGTTGTTTCAGTCCAATATTAACATAAAAATATAGAAAGTTACTTATTTGACTATTGTTATATTATATGTACAGTCATCAAACATATATGTATATATACAGAATGAAATACAAATACAGTATGAACAGTGTACACAAAAGAAACAGAATTGAATGAGACACATTCAGATTTTGATTTGGTCTATGACTCGACAAACATTTTTTTTTGTACTTTTGTTGTTTTGTTCTTGAAGTTTTCGTTGTTTTCTCAACGTGGATAGATTGCATAGAATGAATGAGAATATTAATTCAGATACATGTTGCAATAGCAATGTTAAAAATAGTCTAACCTGCAGTGAAAGTGAAAGCTAAAAGTTCTGATTAAAGGTACATCCATGCTAAAATGTGTTGATCATTCAAGAAGACATGTATGTTTGACATTGCTGGTACTTATAAATGTATCTTCATAGCAAGTGAATCACTCGCTAATGAGAATGTTTTACCCTCTCCCTGTTGAAGGCAACCGAAGATGCCATAAAGAGCAGTATCTGTGCCTAATCCTGCAGGGAGAGGGTTAAATGTAAAATATTTCTCACAAGGTTTGCCTCTTAAGCCAAGGCATATTAATTTTAAACAATTTTAATTAAGTAATTCACAAAGTTTATTGTTTAAAGATGGATGATATTTGGGAGATTCCACATAGATTTGATTTTGCTAGATGCTTTCTTTTTAACCTTCTACCCACTGGAGACAACCATACATGCCCAAAATAGAGCAATTATTTTGATTAATCCAGCAGGGAGAGGGTTAATACGATACTGGCAGTTACACGTGCGCTAGACAAAGCATGTTATAAGTAGCGTACAAACTACGACCATTACACCACGAACATAGAGGATACAATTCATTAAGACATTTTGTCCCATTGTATATTTACAGAAAAACAAGCCGTCTGTATCGTGACTTCCTTCCTACGATATCAAGGTAGGTTTTTGTGTTGTGTGTATACGGTATGTACAAATATAGACGATCTTGCTGGTGTATATAATATATATATTATTTACTGGTCCATCACTGGTGACCCCTGAACTCGTTTCAAGGAAATTGCGTGAAAATCGACGAGATCTTTTCCGAGTCGCCTGCACTCGATAGAAAAATCTTCGTTGATATTTGTTTTCCGGGTATCCCTGTAGATCCGTCACTAGCTTGTCGTTGCGTGGTCTACAGCTGGAAGTTGCTGTTTCCCCTCGTTCCGGTCCGAGTGGAATAGTCCGAGTAGCGGTCGTTGTCAGGCTCTGGAACTGTCACCACCGGCTGGATGGGCATCGACCGCTTGGACATCGCGTCTGCTGAGTATCCGCCGTTAAATTCCGCTGGAAATTGAGAAAATAATAATAATAATAATGTTGAGTATCCATTAAATTCTGCTGGAAATTGAGAAGATAATAATAATAATAATAATAATGCTGAGTATCTGTTACATTTTTCTGGGAATGAAGAAAATAATAATAATAATAATAATGCATGAAGGGCAATTTTATTTTACATTTCTCAGAAGTCATAATGCTGTAAATAATAATAATAATATATGCATTTGTAGCACCACTAACACCTTTCTTTTTGTGTGCTTATGCTTATGGCAGTGGAAATTAAGAATGATAGCATGGGTTTAAAAGACTAACAGAATTTATAAAAAAAATAAAAATTTTTTTTTTTTATTTCCCTTCAGCACAAATCAAAACAGCATTTAGAAAAATAAGTAAACTTACATTTCGACACCGTACCCGTCGTCGCAGCGTAGATCTCGATCTTTGCTCGCTTGGACGCCAGGAAAAAGGCGAGAATGGCGAGAACGGCGGCATCGAATATTCCCAGAATTGCCAGGATGTACGCCCAGCGTATGCTGCACTGCCCCAGTCGGTACTCATCCGCACCCTCTCCGCACACCTTACGAACCTCGTCATGGGCCCAGCCGCTCGGGTAGATGACACACGCCATGAACAGGAACACCGCTGTAACACATGGGAATAAAAAATAAATTTTAAGGAAATGTTTATGTTTCGTTTTTGCCAAGAATGTAAACAAAAATAGAAATTTGAGAATTTATTCAGTTATTCATAATACAGTAATCAATGTGTGTTCTGAACACACACCATCCATTATATATGACCGTATAGCCTCAAAACTCCAGTTTTCGTCGATTGAAATACGGTAGGCATGTGGCAGACAATCAGTGACTTCAGCCTGAGGGTTAAGTACAGTGCTACCTCGATATAACGCCCTTCGATGCACCGCAGATTCGGATACAACGCGGTGGACCCCATTTAAAAAAAAGAAATTAAAATTAAAAAAAAAAAGATTAAAAAAAATGTTTAATTTTGTTTTCTCCAATTAGATTTGTTGATATAATGCAGGTATTATAACGCGGGTGGCATGTCATGGACCCCAACTTCAGCATTATATCGAGGGAGCACTGTATTTAGATTGGTGTTTTTTGGGGAATATGGCTATAACACATTTGAATACAAAATTAAGATTTGCACTGATATTTATCATGTTCGTCTATCCCAATATATTTAGATACTACCGGTATCCTGAAATAGAATATTTTATACACTAATTTTATTTCAATATTTAAAAATATGTTTAAATCAAAGGAAGTCACCAGTTCTGTCATCAAAACTGTTGAATAAATCTCATTCTATGACTTAACATATAGATTACAGGCTTTAGCATAATTATCTACACCACTGTATGTAATGTTATCACCATTTTGACACACAGACCCTTGTGTAACCTTACGACGGACTGAAAGAGTGGACTGAAAGAACTGGTTGTGTAATCACATAACTAACTGGACTAGGGCTCTTTCTGACCCCACCGGCTCTCAGGAATGTTATCCCTTTGTCGATGGAATAATACGAGCGTAAAGTTCATAAGGAGATTATCTGCTTTCCTTTATTCAGTTTTGTTGACCATCCGTTGGTAACCCGGGGATTACTGTGGTACCAGGAAAGTCGTTAAGACTCTAGATGAATGGATTGTGCAAATACAGGATATAGACTCTCCGCTTAATACATATACATTGCTGTTTGATGTTCTTTTTTCGTTTGCGAAAATTACGTGATGGGTAATGATACACAAAACTTGTTTGGATTGGTTATTATTAATACTGTGGAATGCGAAATGGGTGTTTTTGAATACTAAGGTTAAAGTGAGTAAGGTTCCACTCCGGGAAATAACAATTCTATGTTGATAAATTATTAATAAAGATGGACATGTTGAATATATACATGTAATAAAATGCTATTAGACATGTTAAATTATAATAAAGATAGTAATATACATGTTAACTATCTTCATGCTGAAGGCAACCGGAGATGCCCTAAAGAGCCTAATTCAGCAGGGAGAGGGTTAAATGTATAAAGATGGTATTTCCGTGTCAATGTATTGAATAAGACCATCCTGGATACAAGACATTCATGAAATGATATCATGCACTGGCTTTTGCTTTTCAAAGTGAACACGATTACTAGGATATTATTATTTATATATTTTTTTATTGTCACTTTAAAAATTCACAGTGACTCAAAACCTCGCCCTATAAATATGTCCATGTCAATTGAACAATGCTATAAGCCTGGGTGTCGTTTCGCGAAGCTGTCGCGCTGTCACATCTCGCCCTGTTTGCCGATCACTACCAGAGCGCTAGGGCATCTTTATGGAGATGAAAGCTTCTTCAAAGACTGCCTGGACTACTTTTAACCCTCTCCATGCTGGATGCAACCAGAAATGCCCTAAAGAGCATGTCTGTACCAAATCCAGCAGGGAGAGGGTTAAAGACAACATGAAAGTTTTTAAAGACAATTTTTATTCATGTTTTTATTAAGTAGTGACAAAGATCTGTATGGGACTTCTATGCTCGAACCCGTTGAAAGAAATTACTTGTTTTAAGTAGCAAGGTGTGACCTGCTCTATGTTGTAGGAATGCCGTAAGTGGTGTTTATTTCGCCTTGTCAAACAAGCGCCTGTCACTTTCAACAGGTCGTACATGTCGCTTAGGTGATTGTGACATCACCTCTTTCGTCTTGACCACACTTGGGCCTTAACCTTCTAAGTGCTGGAAGCAACCAGAGACGCCCTGATTGCGATTTATCCAGCAGGTGGGAACAAGCATGGCAATTTTCTGCGGATCCGCAGAAATCCACTTTGGTGATTGTGACACCACCTCGTTTCTTTTGACCACATGTGGGTCTTAACCTTTTAAGTGCTGGAGACAACCAGAGACGCCCTGATTGCAATTTATCGAGCAGGGAAGAACAGGCATGGTAATTTTCTGCAGATCTACGGTAATCTGCTGCTATCGGTGGACGGTGGTAGTGTTGGTGGTAGTGCAGTGGTAGAACGTTGGACTTCTGAGGTAATGGTTAAGAGTTTGAATCCAGTTCCCAGGAAGTGGCATCAATCTTTGCCAGTTATCTTTCTGACACAATCATCGTAGGATGCACTGTCTGTACTGTGGAAATGCTTGGTTCGCCAGTACTAACCAGTTCTTGCAGCTTTACTGCAACATGTGCTACAGAGGTTCCAGGTATTCTCCATGTCATATTAACCCTCTTCCTGCTGGATTAGGCGCAGGCACTGCTCTTTGGGGCATCTATAGTTGTCATCAGCATGGACAGGGTTAAAAACAAGCTCTGACATGAGCAGGAATAATCTTGAAAACGGTTTTAACCTCAAATTGAAAAATACATATATATATGTATATTCAAATAATGATAATACAAAGAGTATATATGTATATAGATTTATGATTTATTTTGGTGATACACATGCATTTAAAAAGCGAAAGCATGAATAGCGACACGTTAAATTTTTTTACCATAGATTGAAAGATGTCACCTACAGGGATAATTGTATTTTTGTATTGTAGTATTAGTTAAAAAGGTCTGTTTTAGTTTTAGTTTAAACATATTTTATTGACCAAAATGTCATGGAATTGGACAAAAGCTGGGCGCTTACGAGATCCACTCCCTATCATTGGATAGCAATGATTCCTGAATTATTTTGACAGTATGCGTGTATTTGAAAAGGATAAGCATTAATAATACCACGTCATAATCGCCACAAAGTGTTCATTGATTCCGAGAAGCGTGTTGAATAATGACATGTAAAAACGTGCTCATTATCACTATAAAGTGTCGGTTGATGCATACCGGTATGTAGGACACCCATTTCAGTATTTCTATGACGGATGGATCCTAGTGTCGCATTGAGTATATTTATATACTAGTATTGTAATATGACTGAATGGGTCCATTGATGGGTGGGGATGGAAGATCCTAAATGAATGTTGAAGTACCCGGTACTTCCTGCTGAAGATATGATGAGCAATGATTTTGTGATGTAACAACAGATTGGTATCAACCAAACAGTACAAAGGATGGATCCGTCAAATGAAGAATCAACTTGACTTGGCATAACTAATATTTCTCATTTGTATCTGGTTAAGAAATGCCTATTAATATATATTTAAACTTAAAAGTTTTGAAATTATTATTTTATTTTTGTACATTACAGTACACATTGACACCACTCTATTGGCTTGTATTATTTGTAGACTTAATAATAATAATAATAATAATAATATGCCTGTAGATTTTGATTATTCACCTATTATCCATACCTGTATTTTGAAATATTTAATGAAAGAAGATGATGAACAGGTGTGTGCAATAATAATAATAATAATAATAAAATAATATCATTAATAATAATATGATCATATCTAGTTTGATGATAATCCACTATGTATTGTCAACTATTACTTTCTGAAACATTGAATGAGAGAATAGAATCAAGAAGTGGTGTCAGTAACAATAATAATAATGATAATAATAATATATCTAGTTTGATTATTTATAATCCACTATGTTATGTAAACTACCAGTATTACTTTTTGAATAGAATCATGCAATTGGGCAAGTAATATTAATAATAATAGCAATAATAATAATAATAATAATAAAATCACAGGAGTTTGAGACAAAAGTAGTATTTGATTCTTGTCAGCATTTATTATTTATACCAATGTTATTTGGAGTTTATGACAGTTTATTAGTTTATGGCAGTTTATGAGTTTATGACAGCCCAGGACATGTGATGACAGTATCACGACAACAAGCATGGCACACCTTTTAACATCGCAAAGGCGGGGAGGAAGAAGAAGGGGACTGGGACGGATTCAAAACCAGCGGGATGACAAAATACTCACCAGAAATCAGCTGAAGAATTCCGCAGAACACGAAGACGGCGGTCTTCTTGAAGCAGAAGAACAGCAGCAACGCCGCCACAGTGATGAGCATGAGCAGCGCGGAGACGCCGACGAAGAACGTGGTCGCTCGGAAGGAGTCGTTGAGGATGGACCTGAAGTCCACGAAGCTGCCGGAGCACACGTAGATGGCCCTGGAGTTGTCGGGGTAGCAGTAGGCGTAGACGCCGAGGTGGCCGTATCCGATGCTCTCTGCTGTGTCGCCGATCCACTGAGGCTGGACGAAGGCCACCAGGTTAAGGATACACCATATTATAGAGAGAAGCCCCCACAGGACACAAACTCCGCGGTATTCCTTCATGTATCGGAAGTAGTAGTACTTGGCATTCTCTGGGTTGTATTTTCCATCCATTCTGACGCGAGGAGTAAGGAGTTCCTACGGAACCTTTAGTCTCCTAACTCCGATGACGGTCGCGGTTATCGTTCAAAAATGAAGGTTTGTAAGGGGTGAGGCACCACTGTCGTGTTTCTATATCATACAGGCATGCAGGCTAGTCCTAGGCAGGCTTTCCACGGGCAAATATAGAATAACAATGCAGGCTTACTACACCGGTGGAAAACCTGTCCGGCAGGTTTTGTCCTCCCACCATATCACAGGCTTGTGGCTCTGGCGAACTGGTCCTGCTATTTATAGGCCTAGGCAGGCAGTCCCCGTACTGATTGTAGGTGTATGCTGCCAGGTAGCTTATAACTGTATTTGTCAGATCATTAAGGCAGGGCAGATTATAACTGAATGTCGGGGAAATCTGGCGGGAACGTTATTAGTGTGTGGGGGTTAATTTGATTAGGGTTATTGTTGTTTTGGGATTTTTCTGATTGGGATTTTTTTGTGATGGTTTGTGGATAGGAATTAAACTTTTTTAAAGATATATATGAATATTTTTTTTGGATGATGTAATTCTGATGGGAGTCTGCAGTGGCGATATTTGTTTGGGTTGATTTTTAAGATATTTTATATATGACTCAGATGCGTTTGATGATGGTTGTATGTTTTGTTTTTCATTTTAAGTGCTTTTGAATCAATTTCAACAAAATGAACATTGACAGTTTTACAGGTGAAAATGCCTGGAGGCAAAGTTTGTTCTTTCAGTGTAAAAATACTAAAATAATGTATTTTGTATCTCTAGCCCTAACACTGAAGTAATAGTCAATGTGTGACATTGAGTTTAATGGTTGCATGTCACTGGTACATTCCAGATTTGTTTTGACAGTATATTTATATTTATTATGGAAAAATATAAATGATTAATTAACTTTTTGTTTAATTCTCACATTTATTAAGTGTATTAATTATTTTAATTGATTTTTATGGTGGTGATGATATTTATGATTTTGCCCAAATGTGTGTATATTATTTACAAATATTATTTTATTTGTTTTTGATTTAAAAAAAAAGTATTAACAATATACAATGGCATGATCATAGATTATTTTTATCTTAATATCTAGATATCTGAAGCTACAAACAAATAAAACAATTTTAGTACAAATGTTTTTGTTTTGTTTTTGTTTTTTAAAATCATATTTCCAAATTATCCATGATTGGTTTCTTAGTAATATGAATGTACCCCAATTTTGTTAGTATTCCAAAATATCATATGTTAATTACCAATGTCAGTACCAAATATGTGTTTTTATATAATACATGTGTCACAATTTTGGACATATCTGTCATCATGTCTTAACATGTTATTGTTATAGCCTGTTCTGTAGGAGTTGACAGTGTTATACAGAAACTTCTCAAGCATTAAGGCAGTGTAGCCGACACTGTGATTCCTCTAGTGGTGTGTCGATTCGTACAAATATTGGTGTATTGGTCACTGAAACCCCCATTTTGATAAATCAATAGCAAGAAATTTAGATTTTCTTTTTTTTTAGATATTCATTAATAGCTAAAATTTTACTTCATTTAATAGTTCATTTAATTTCAGGTAATTGAAGTTAATATAAATAATTGACCTCTCAAACAATTCAATTTACATTGGTAGTTAGTAGTTAGTATTTTGCAGCATTCAGCGCTACGGATGTTGCAAATTTGCTCCTGCCCTAAACTGACACGCCATGACATGCGTGAACTTAATCTTGAAAGCGGGTCTAATCCCCAATTCAATCAAATAAATATCAAAGACTTTCTACAGTGATCAATCATGTTAGAGGGAAAAGTTATATTTTATTTTAGGTTTCAATTTGTAAATGTCCGTATATAATTTAAATAAATATATATATTTATCACATAACATAGGTGTTATTCACCCATGCAATAAATATAAAGTTATTGCACTAGTGCAATAACATTTAGGTT